>VMDO01005761.1:0-107991 GCA_007922755.1 Pedetes capensis | reverse complement strand
GGGCTCATCTACTATATTGTGCCTGGGAGAGTTGGTCTTTTAATAAAATCTATCCTGTTAATTTGTGCAAGTATCTGTAATTATCAGCCAGTCTTTCTGATATGGAAAAGTCCTTACTCTTTTTTTGTTTCTTTATTTCTATTATAAACAATACTTCAGTACAGAGACAGCCTGTGAATTCTACAGTATTTAAAGACCCCTCCAAATTCTTTCCATTTGTGGGAATAATGTATATTAAAGCTAAACAGGAAGTACAATGACTAATGAAAATGGTTGTTTTCACCTGAGCTAAAAAGCTATTCCAAGCAGAATTACTGTTGGCAAGAAAAACAAACTTTGCTCTAGGGATACCAGCGTAGGGATCCATCCATGTGGTTGGATGTCTGAGGTAGCCTAAAAGGTTCCACTTGAATAAAAGAGCCAGGGTCTATCTAATCAGGTTCAAGGCCAGTTGCCAGTAGATTTTTTCAGTCTTAAGCCTTTATATTTTAAATATCAGGTGAGTGAATAAAATATGATGATCTAACTGTAGTATAGCCTGCAGCCATAGCACTTTGACATGCGATTCTATCAGGTCTTGGAAACCAAGCAGGGTCAGGCCTGGCTAGTCCTTGGATGGGAGACCACCTGGGAACAACAGATGCTGTAGGCTCAGGAGATGGACCCAGCAACCCACTCCCAAAAATCAATCCATTGAGAACCCTATGAATAGCAGAGAAGCACTGACAAAGTGTTTCGCCTGTTGTATGTAGGGTTGCTATGAGTCAGATACCCACTCCATGGAACCTAACAGTAACAACAACTATAGAATGGAAGCTACCACATCTGATACAATGAGAAATACAGCACTTGTCCTTTCATTTTCAGGGAACATGGTCTTGGGTATTTGTGACATCAGATCTATCTTTATTATGATGTTCCAAATCCTTGGTCAAGTGGAGAGTCAGTAACTTCTTGGTTGTTAGATAACAAACTGGCCATGATCTGGAATAAGACATACCTCATACATATGTATAATTATTATATGTTAATCAAAAATTTTAAAGTGTTGGGAATATAGCTCAGTGGTAGAGCAATTGCTTATTGGTACGCACAAGGCTCTGGGTTTGATCCCAAGCACTCCATACAATTTTTTATACATGTCTCCAGAGATGGAAATACTAACTACTTGCATTCAATTATTACACATGGTATGTTGTTGTTGTTGTTGTTAGGTGCCATCGAGTCTATATCCGACTCATAGAGACCCTCTGTACAACAGGGGAAACACTATTGTCAGTGCTTCTCTGCTGTTCATAGGGTTTTCAATGGAAGATTTTTTTTTTGGGGGGGTTACCAGGTCCTTCTCCTAGCCTACAGCTTCTAGTGTTCCCAGGCGGTCTCCCATCCAGGTACTAACCAGGCCCGATCCTGCTTAGCTTCTGAGATCTGATGGGATCGGATGCCACAGGGCTATAGCTGCAGGCTACACATGGGATACACGTATCAAATTATCTCTATACCTCATAAATATGTATAATTAAAATAGTATGAAAAATCAGTAAAACTAGATTTTCAAAAAACCCCAACTCCCACTGTACATAAAAGTGAATAAAATAAAATTGATAGTCATGGTTTGGTAATACAATGAAATGTTAGTGTGAATTTGAGAAGAATCTAGCTCTGTTAATGGACTGTTCTATTCATCCAACATTTATGTATCCAACTACCGGTATGCTCAATTTTCTTGTCTTTTCCCTTTAAAATTGTACCCAGTACTCAAACACTATATGTTTCCTTTCACTAGAAAGATGAGATTCACAGAGCTGCAGTCCAAGAGGCTGTATTTATATTTACTAAAGAGAATTAGCTTAAGATCAGAGGGAAACATGGGTCCCCTCTACTCTTCATGGCATGAATGCAGATCCCCTTGTCTCGGTGGGAAGAGTGGGTTATGAAGCCTACCCAGGAAACCCCGAGGCACTTCAAGGATGGAAACAGCTGGAGCTGTTTGTGTATCAAAGGCAAATATAACCAAAACAGAAGGAAGAGGTGTTTTTCAAGATGGGGAGGACCCTGGCTGAGAAAGACTACTCATCTTCAGTTTAAACTTCTGCGAATTCCTGTTGAGGGGAAGACTTTTGAATAATAAAATAACTGATCTAAACCATCTGTCTTAAAACCATTCAGCTTGCCTGAAGAGACTAAATTATGCTCTGCTAGGAAGGTTGCAAATACCTGAAGCCAGTTTCATGGCTAGACGCAAATCTATCTTTAAACTCTGGGATCTCCCAAGATACTGGGTTTTTGGAGAAGTATCTAAAACAAGCACAATATATAATGTTGGAAATAGTTATAATAATTGGAAATATGAGGAATAGTTTACTCTGCAAAGTACAGCACAGAACGCTCTATGAGGCTTTCTCTTCTTATGCACGGTCCAATTCTTTATCTCTCAAGCTGAAATTTGAGACAATGACAGTCCCTTCTGCCTCTCTAGATGCACACATACTTTCCTTTGGCTTAAATTCTTAGCTCCTTGAAGCAGGAACTATGCATCTGGCACTGTCCTTGGGTACCAGGGTGGGTGATGGACATGCTCTGTGCCTTCACAGAGCTTACAATCTGCCCTGATAGTGTTTCATATGACTCAAATTTGCTGAATGTTTGAGTGTGCAGTACAGGGGAGTGTGACACACATTTGCCCAGATAGTACCAGCCTAGTGATAATGGTGATCAAGCGAAGAAAAGGATGGCATTCAGGGTGTGATGATCTGGACCACGGGTATCCACCCAAATCTCATTCTCATCTCACAGTCCGTGAGGGGAAGTGAGTAAGTGTGTAAGAGTCCACTGACGGTCTTCAGCATTTGTGGGTGGCATTAACACTCTGGGATAAATAACTTCTAAATCTCCCTGATTAACATGGACGCCTTGTGTGACTGTTGTTGTCATTTATTTTTCTTCCTTCTTTAGTCATGGCCACTGAGATATCAAGAGTAATTTCCCTATCCATAGGCATTAGGGACATTTTTCTTGAGCCATACAGTCAATTCTTTCTTAGTCTCTATAAATTGTTGGCCTGCAGCCATCACCTCCTGGCATCTGATACTGTCAGTTCTCGGAAGCTAAGCACAGTTAGCCTGGTTAGTACTTAGATGGGAGACCGTTTGGGAATACCAGGTGCTGTAAGCTTTGGGGAAGGTTCTGGCAACCTACTCCCAAAAAACAATCAGCCATTGAAAACTCTATGCAGAGAAGCACTGACAATAGCGCCAGGCATGGCATAGTGTCAGAGAGTGCTTTGTTCTGTTGTAAATAGAGTCACTATGAATCGAACCTGACTCAATGGCACCTATCAACAACATCATAAATTGTCAAGCTCTTTGCTTTGACTTGCTCTTGGTGTATTCCAAAGTCACCTCTTCTCATTTTTATACTCACAATTCTGTTTTGTATTTTAAAATGGACACTTTTTGTACTGTGGCACCCCAGTTGTTCCTTGTCCATCTGATATATATCACCCAGAATTTTTCTTTTTTAATGGGTGGCTATTGTTCCTCACTATTTAGGATTCTTGGCTCTGAGGACCAATGTGCCAAGAATGCCTTGTCATTTTTTTCATTTAATTACTGACTCTCCCCAGAGCTCCTGGATTCCTGGACTGAGACCTGCCTGACATCAGAGGGGACACGCAGCTTAGGCCTTTGCTCTGTAACACTCTCTATGCCCATACACCGTCAAAAGTCAAAATTTCAAATGCCATCAGTAACAAACTAATGTTGAGATGAACTCAAATGATTATTTGGAAATCCAAATGCCTTACTTCAAAGTTCAGTGTTAGCACAATGTGGCCCAAAAATATTTGTCCAATTTATATTATTATAGTTTCTTTATGACGTTCCATTGGGCACATCTGTCATTCTCCTGTGGTGCTTTTCCAAAGTCTCGGGAGCTAAGTAGGGTTGGGCCTGGTTAGTATTTGGATGGGAGACCACCTGGGAATACCAGGTGCTGTAGGCTTGGGAGAAGGACCTGGCAATCCATTCCTAAAAAACAATCTTCCATTGAAAACCCTATGAACAGCAGAGAAGCACTGACAATAGTGTTTTGCCTGTTGTACATAGGGTCTCTGTGAGTCAAATACTGACTCCATGGCACCTAATAATAATGACAAGTTATCTAAATTTAATCTGTTCCTTTAAGGTCTTCTTCAAGGATCACCTTTCCTATTAAATTTTTTTTATATATTTTGGCTCTTATTTCAATTCTGATAGCAGTTACTGTCTCTACCATGCATTTAGCTCCTCATATATTGCCTTCTTTCTTCTCTTGAATTACTGGGTTTTCACAGTAGTGGTACCAATTGTTGTGTGTCTTGCTTCCCATACTCAACCATAAGCTCTTTTAGAGCTGTAACTATGAAACTCTACTCCTTCACATCTTCTTACCCTCCCTGTAATTATCACATGCATAAGGTTGTTGTTGACAGGGGCTGTTGAGTCAGTGTCTGACTCTTAGCAACCCTATGTACAACAGGTGAAACACTATTGTTAGTGCTTCTTTGCTATTCATAGGGTTTTCAATGGTTATGCATATGGTAGATACTGGATAATTACATAATGAATGAATTGAATCAGTTCCTCTTTAGCTTCTTTGTTGTTATCGTTAAGTGCTGTTGAGTTGGATCCTATTCATAGTGACTCTAAGTACAGCAGAACAAAACAGGACCCAACGCTGTGCCATGTATACAACCTTTTAATCTTTGAGCCGATTGTTGCAGCCACTGCATTTTTTCTCATTTTGAGCTGTGCCACATCAGCAGAAGGAGGTCCCAGGGGCTTTACTCTGTTCTTGTCATTAAGATGGATTCTACTTTGAGGAGGCAACACTTCCCCAGTCATTTTTTGAATGCCTTCCAGATTTAATCTTGTCGTTCCCCTCCACCCCCCCTCCTGTCTCTTGCTAGTGAAAAGTTCTGGCTACACCATTTTTCCTTTGCCTTTCAATTCATTTTGCTTCTCTGAACCTCTTATATTCATTTCCGCCTATGTAAAATAAGAATTGTAGCACTTCTTAGTGGGACTTGTTAGTGCTGTTAGGTGCCATTGAATAAGGTCT
Source organism: Pedetes capensis (assembly GCA_007922755.1). Lineage (NCBI taxonomy): Eukaryota > Metazoa > Chordata > Mammalia > Rodentia > Pedetidae > Pedetes > Pedetes capensis. Next base: position 102,891 of record VMDO01005761.1, on the reverse strand, counting down.
GACTTATAGCAACCCTGTGTACAACAGATGAAACACTCCCCAATACTGTGCCATGCCCGGCGCTGTCAGGGATTCTGGGCTATTCATAGGGTTTTTAATGGCTGTTTTGGGGGTTATTTTGGGAGGGGGACACCAGGTCCTTCTCCCATTTTTGCAGTGTTGCAGATTGAACTCAGGGCCTCAGAGAGCGTAGAGCAGCACTCTACCAACTGAGCTAAACCCCAGCTTGTCTCAATAGGGCTAGGTGGGTTAAATTAGGTAATGTATAAAAATGCTTAGGCGGGTGTGGGTTCAGTGTCTCAACAATTATGAGATCTGTTTTTTATCCTCTGGGTTCTATCAATGCTTCTTATGCTTTGTATTATTTTTTTTCTTTTTATAATGAACTTACATGTTTTAGAAAAAGATCATGAAGTTACTGGTATTGTGGAAAAATAAGTGTAGAAATGTGCCAATAATGCTTTTTTCATGTATAAAAACTTACCTTATTTTTTCTGCTTGGTGTCTGCTCTTGATCTCTTTTTCCCCCAACTCTTCATTGACAAGGTAGTCAATTATCTTTTCTCTATTTTGTACCTTCAGCATCATTCTTTCTTTCTCCCTACTCCTGTTCATGAAAATAGTACCCCTACTCATCCATTGATCTTGGGTGCACAACCATCCACTTTTCCCCTTTTCTTTCTCCACTTCCTGTCCTTTAAAGTACCTTGTTCAGTCTATTGGAATCTGGCTTTTCGTCAGTGTTCCATGTTGTTGTTATTGTTAGGTGCCGTCAAGTCGGTATCCAGCTCATAGCGACCCTCATAGGGTTTTCAATGGCAGGTTGTTTCGATATTGCCTTGGGAGTGGATTGCCAGGCCCTTCTCCCATTTTTGCAGTGCTGGGAATCAAACTCAGGACCTCAGAGACTGCAGAGTGGAGCTCTACTAACTGAGCTAAATCCCAGCCCATCTATATATTATACATACATGCACACATACATTGTTGTTGTTAGGTGCCGTGGAGTCGGTATCCGACTCATAGTGACCCTCACAGGGTTTTCAATGGCTATTTCGGGATTGCCTTGGGAATGGATTGCCAGGCCCTTCTCCCATTTTTGTGGTGCTGAGAATTGAACTCGGGACCTCAGAGACTGCAGCGCAGCGCTCTACCAACTGAGCTAAAGCCCAGCCCTCATAGGAGGTGCTTTTGCTAAGGCAATCACTCTCAATCTCCAAAGACACACATCCCACACTGTCCCCCTATAAGCAAGGGAAGGGCTCTTTGCTGAGTGCCCTTATGCCAGGGGTTTCTAATTTCCTCATTGAACTTCATGACTCAATTTCCAAATCCCAAATCCATTATGTATCTCCCCCATTCCTTGTCTTACTTGACCTACTGGTGGCATTTCCCATTTCTGACCACTTCCTTCCTGAGCATGGTCATCTCTTGTCTTCTGACACATTGTTCTCCCTGGTTGTTTTCAATCCACACCACTTTTAGAGACATCTGAAGCAATACCATTACATACAAGAAGAGATTGTTCAGGAAGCAGCAACGATTGCAGGGAAACTGAGGAAGATAGAGGGAAACACTAGAGATGCAGAAGGGTGTGGTAGATGAGGTAAAGAAATTTAACCTCCTTCTGGCTCACAATAAGGAGATGCAACATGGTTTTAAGCAGGCTAGAGTCTTCTTCAGGTGAGAAGAGAGTCTTTGGGATAGGAAGCCTGTGTGTCTCTGTGTGTTGAGAGTAGAGAGGATGGACCTCCTGAGGAGAAAGGGAGATCATCTGCAATGCTGGAACCTCCTGGAGGTGGAGGGGAGGTTATAAAATCTTACAAGTGAGAAGTCTTGAGGTGTTGACTCCCTATCAGGTCCTAGGTCCTCATAGAAGAATTTGACACCAGAAAATCTTATGTGACATCCGAGGCTGCTCCCGCAAAAGTTACTGAGTCAGGGCTTGGCCAACAAGCAGAACAGTTTCAACCTGAAAGTGAGGGGTGTACCAGGGAGTCAGTCAAAGAACTCACTATTTTTCCAACAATCATAGTAACACCTAGAATTTTTGCATTTTTTTTGGCATGCACATCTCTAAGAGTTTTATAGCTACTCTTTTAATCATTATAAAATTATGATATGTGTGCTCCATTTTACAGATGAAGCAAGTGAGGCACAGAAGGCTAACACAATCATGGTTGCAGCACTTTGCAGCAGAGCTGGAAAGTGCTGCAACCCAGTACTCTGGCCCCTGAACCTGTTTTCTTAAGCGTCTCGGACAAGGGGTCAGGCAAAACTAAAACCAAGAAGAGTTGAGACCAGAGAGGTGCCTCTAAAGCAGGTAGAATTTGTTCTTGTTCACTTACAACTTGTTGCACCTGTGCTCACCCTCACACATGTACACACACATATATACCCGGGCACACATCTACACGCACACACATCAGACACATACACATTCGTGTGCACAACCCCCATAGTACCACATGCACACATGTACGCACACGCATGTGTAGAGATGGTAAAGGAGACAACTGGGCTTGGGCTTTGGAGAAATCTTCTTGTTATTTCTACTAACAGTTTTGAATATGACCTGAATCAACCAAAATAGGAGCGATGTCTCATCATAGTTGCCTTTATAGTTGTCATTTATGGAACCTATTTTTTTAGCCTGAAGCTAAATATAGGTTGGGAATGAGGATTCTGAAATGTGGTAATTTCTTCAGAGCTGTTTATAGCGTGCTTTAAAATAGATGAGTAATAGGTAACTTTAATGGGAGAATTTGGGAGATAGTTTGTTCTGATTATCTTGAGTCACATCAAAGAAAACAGACTTCTCAGGCTAAATTGTTGTTGTTGTTGTTGTTGTTGTTAGGTGCCGTGGAGTTGGTGTCTGACTCACAGCGACCCTATGTACAACATGCGAAACTCTATTGTCAGTGCTTCTCTGCTATTCATAGGGTTTTCAATGGTGGGTTGATTTTTGGGAGTGGGTTGCCGGGTCCTTCTCCCAAGCCTACAGCTCCTGGTGTTCCCAGGCGGTCTCCCATCCAAGTACTAACCAGGCCCAACCCTGCTTAGCTTCCAAGATCTGATGGGCTCAGATGTGATAGGCCTACAGCTGCAGGCCAGGCTGAATTAGAGAATATTATTATTATTTTTACTGACTGTCCTCTGAGGTGATCCAGAACTCCATATTTTTTGCTATTTCAGTAGCAATGACTATGTTCCTAAGATCTGGCTTCCAGTCCTGTTTGTGGCCATACGTGGTGTACAGATGATGCTTGGAGACTTGCCTCACCTACCCAAGCCCCTGTGGGAAGTCATTTAGTTGGACTTTTCGGTCCCAAGGATGAAAAAGCCCCTGCAGCAAGCTGAAGCATCCACGGAGACATCCTTAGAAAGATACTGAAGTACCTGACTGACCCAGGGTCAGAGGTGCAACTGGGCTGCCTCTTCTGCTTCCCCGAAGGGCTGTGTGGCCCTTCTGCTCCCCTCTCACTGCATGTTTGTCTACGTTTTGTACATACTTGACCTGGTTATATCACTTCAGGTGCTTGCCAGAGTTGAGCAGACTCTGAATCTCAGTTCAGAATTCTGAAAGAGAATCATATGTTTGGCTTGTGTCCACTCTTGGGTTAGTTGTCTGTGGCTAAGCAGGTGGGTGTGACTGTTCCTTTCTCTTCCCACTCAATAGGGATTCTTGGCGCAGGCTCTCTGAGAAAAGGCACATAGAAAGAATAAGAGGGAACTAATTAATGGAGAAAAGACTCTAGGAATCTTTGTTGTTGTTGTTGTTATTATTATTATTATATTAATACTTGGAGGCTGAGCCCAGGGCCTCACACATACTTTGCAAGTGCTCTTCTGTTGGGATTTTTAAAATGTACCCCAAAACTAGGGTCCCTCATACTAGCACCTCACCTCTAGGTGACCCCACAGCCACATCCCACTCACTCACTCCTACCCCTCCCATGGCGTGAGCAAAAATGGCCCCTGACCAACCTGACCAGCCCCAACCACCTCAATTTTTATTGGCTACCCCTAGCACCTCAGTTAAATAACTGCCCCCACCTGGCAGGTATGACAGTTTACCTGCTGTACCTGTCAGGAATGTGCCCTGATTGGCTAACCCTAGTACACCCCTCTGGGAGCCTATATAAGCAGGGCCCTGGACCCCACTTCACTCCTCCACTGTTCTCTGTCCTTCAACTGCTGTCTGGATCCCATCACCTCGACCCAGTGCTCCCTAATCCAGCAGAAGATTGCCAAGCAAAGCAACATGTCAAGACCAGGGACCCCAAAGTGCCAAAGGCTACAAGCAAGCCACGAAGAGCCTCCCAATTCCTCCCATCCTTGGGAAGGAGGGAGGCAGAGAAGGTGAGCTATGAGAGTCAAGACCACTGGACCTCCAGCCCAGCGGAACACCAACTGCTTGTAGCTGTGCCTTTAAGGTTGAAATGTACCACCAGTGAGCCTGCACTTGAGCACTTGACAGGGGCTGCTTGCTGGTTGCACCCCATTTGGGGAGCAACCCAATAAACTTTCCTTCTCCTGTTTCCCATAGAAGGTTTCCTGAGGTCCTTCTTTGGCACCTCTGGCCACCACACCAACCTGGTCCAGTGGGTCCCCAATACCCACTTGGTGTCAGGGCAAGGCTCTGACCTCTGCCGGGCCTGAGCTGAATCCCAACACTCTTCTACTGGGCACCCCCAGCCCATTTTTTCTTTTTGAGTCAGGGTCTGCTAAGTTACACAGACTGCCTCTGGCCTGCAACTTGCCATCCTCCTGCTTCTGCCTCATGAATCACTGGGATTACAGGTGTGCACAACCATGCCCAGCCCTAACCCGTGCCTCTTGAATTAGTAGTTTCCTTGCCTATGTTACTTGAATGCCCCCAAGTCTTAAGGGCAGGTTTATATGAATACATACATAGCATACATAGTATACATAGTACACATAGTATACATACTATACATAGCACCCCTAACACCTGGATACTGAGGCACAGTTAGGTCAAACAATTGTGTTAAGTCAGAGCACTATGTTCCAGGATTAGAACCTGGCCCTCCTGCCCCTCGGACCAGGGATACAGGCAATAGTGAAACCAGGAAGAGAAGGGACCGGAGGGGAGCCTAGGAAGCAGGGAGGATTTGTGACTTCTTACACTGTGCTGCACACATGTTCAACACACACATACACACACCCCCTCTTGCACACATGTGCACACACACACTCACTCATATATATATATATACACTCATTCAGAGCCCCAGTGGATGTTAAAACCCTCCCCTGGGTGTCCTTGGTATCCTCTGGGGGGTTGTACCTGTGCCCATCGTCCAGGTCATTCTTTTTTTTTTTTTTTTTTAGTATTTTGGGATTTATTTCTTTCATGAAGCATGATATTCTCAAGTTTCACACATGTTGTATCATATGCCAGTATTTCATTTTTGTGGCATATAGTATTCTGTTGCCTGTATATAACACATTTTGTTTATCCATTCATCAGTTGAGATTTGAATTGTTTCCACTTTTTGGTTATTATGAATAATACTGTAATCAACATTCATAGTCAAGTTTTGCTTTAAACATCTGTTTTCATTTCTCTTGGGTGCTGAACTCTGTAACTGTGGAAGAGCTGCCAAACTTTCCCAAAGTAGTTGTACCAGTTTTCATTTCAATCAAGAATGTATGAAGGTTCCTGTTTTTCCACATCCTTGTCAACATTTGTCATTGTCTGTCTTGCTGATTATAGCCATTCTAGTGTGTGCAAAGTGGCATCTCATTATAGTTTTGACTTACATTTTTCTTTTTTTTAATTGGAAATTTTAAATGTACACCTTAATGTGATTCATTCTGACATGCTTTTCATTGTGACATTTCCATATATGCATTTTGTTGTACATTATTCATATAGGTTCCCCCTTACCCTCTTGTATGCTTCCCCCCATTTCACCCCCCCATCAAAGACTTCTCTACCATTTACTTGTCTTTTTATGGTAATATTTTTCTATATATCCTAGGGTTCCAGTTCTGCTTAAGATAGAAACTTTTCCTGCAGTGAATTTTCTTTTTACCTTGTCAGAACTATTACATGCATTTTCTAGACCATCTATAATAATACCATTCTTAGCTTTTTTTTCTTTTATTATGATCCAAACTTTGTGTAGGATTTTTTCCTTATAACCCACATATGAGTGAGAACATGTGGTGTTTCTCTTTCTGAACTTGTGTTCATTCATTTAAAATAATTTTCTCTAATTCCATCCATTTTGCTGTGAATGGCCTTTTTCATTTTTTGATTGCTGTGTAGTATTCCATTGTGTATATGTACCATAGTTTTTTATCCATTCTTTTGTTGAAGGGCACTTTGGTTGATTCCATATCCTTGCTATTGTGAAAAATACTGCATTGAACATGGAGATGCAGGTGTCTCTGTGGTATGATGACACATCTCCCTTTGGGTAAATTCCCAATAGTGTTACAGCTGGGTCATACGGTAGATCTATTTTCAGTTTTTTAAGATATCTCCATATTGATTTCCACAGTGGTTGGGCCAATTTACAGCTCTACCAACAATGTAAGAGTGTTCCCTTTTCTCCACAACCTCACCAGCATTTGTTGTTATTTGTTTTATTGATCTTGGCCATTCTTACTGGTGTAAGGTGAAATCTCAGAGTTGTTTTAATTTGCATTTCCCTAATGGCTAGGGCTATTTACGTTGTCGTCTGCTGCACCAATTCATGCCACTCTGGCTCCAGCTGGCTTTGCCTGTTCTGTATGGATCTCTGCCCCCAGTTACACCAGATGGCAGCTGGTTCATCCTGGCCACCAAGCCCTCTGTCGCTCCACAGTGGGGACAGAGCAGTGCTTTCCCTTCTGTGTTGTGCTTAAGTGGGGAAAGCTGGGTTCCAGTGGACCCTACAGCCCAAAGCATTGAAGGGTTTGGTGTTACAGGACTTTCCTGTCCCACATGGCTCCTGTCCCTGAAGGGTCACACAAGCTCCCAACGCCATGGGGTTGGGAAGGCTGCAGGGATATAGGTCACCCTCTGAACCTCTCTCTTTCCTTGCGACCTGCCTGCCTGGTGACTTTTCTGTGTGGTTCCGTCCCTCACTGTGTTTCCCCTTGCCCCATCCTGATGAGCTGAGGTGTCTTGAGACTCAGTACCAGGCACAGTTCCAACTTTCCCATGAGGCTCCTAGCTTCCATGTGAATGAGTGATTGCAGATGGATATGTTGTGTGTGTGTGTGTGTGTGTGTGTGTGTGTGTGTGTGTGTGTGTGTTTGCTATTGCTGACTCTGCAAGGTGGTCTTGTACATGTCACCTGAGAGACTCTTGATGCATATAACTTGTCAAAAATTGTCTTGGATTTGCATAGAACCTCCAGCCTCCCTATGTTGTTGTTGTTGTTAGGTGCCGTTGAGTCGGTATCCGACTCATAGCGACCCTCATAGGGTTTTCAGTGGCTGACTGTTTCGGGATTGCCTTGGGAGTGGATTGCCAGGCCTTTCTCCCATGGCCTCCCTATAGTTTGTACAAAAATATTATACATACATTACAGTCCTTTACCAGTGGTTGGAAATGTCCTAAGATCCTCTGGGCACAGCATTCTTACCTTGGATTTGTGGACCCCAAAGGGGTTCATGAGTAAATACTGAGGGTCTGTGAAAAATCACCTGTAAGATAAGTTCTGAAAACTCAGCTTCAATCGCTACTTTCTACTTTCCTATTCGAAGAACACTGAGCCTGTTCCATTTCCTACAGAATTATGTGCACATTTCTCCACGTGGAGCTTAAGGCACTCTGTAAATTGGCCCAACTTCCTTTTCAAATTAATTCCTACCAACTTCCTTTGTTGGATTCAGCCAGGCATAGCCACTTCATTTTCCTTCTACCTATTCTTTATGATTTTGCCTCTTTGCCTTCGGTTATACTGTCCTCTTAGCATAGAATATTTTTCTTCTCATCCATCCATTATGTCCATGTCCTATCTATCTCTCAGGGGCCAGCTCCAAAGTTGCCTCCTTCCTGAGTGTGATCTCATTTCATCAGTCAGAGAGCGAGAATCTAGGGACTACTGACTGTATGGCAGGCATTGGGGTGACCCTTTATGTATATGGCACTGTTTGCCCCTCAAAGTAATTCCTTGAGAGAACTTTCCCTCTGCTGGATGTTGTCCTCATAGCCACCCTACGTACAACAGATGAAACACTGTTTTTGGGCTTCTCTGCTATTCCTAGGGTTTCCAATGGCAGATTGATTTTTGGGAGTAGGTTGCCAGGTCCTTTTCCCAAGCCTACAGCACCTGGTGTTCCCAGGCGGTCTCCCATCCAAGGACTAACCAGGCCCGACCCTGCTTAGCTTCCGGGATCTGACAGGATTGGACGCCACAGTGTTATTGCTGCAGGCCAAAGTACCATAGCTCTTCATGATCTTGGAACCTATACTTTCCAGTTCACCTACTCAGTAAATTTAATTATAAACCCCAAATCAATGCTCACAGCATGCTTGTGGGCATTTTGGGATGTGCACAGTGGTGAAAAATTTGAGTCAGCCCAATGCATGTGTCCCCAGTGAGGTCAGACTGGAGGATGTCGTGCCTTCTTGTTTTAGATCTCACACTATAGCTAAGTACGTTTTATGGTTCATTTAGTGTCATGCTATTTTTTTGTTTTGTTTTGTTTTTTCATTTTGGTGCTTTTTGTTAGCAATTTCTTTGTTTAAAATACGCCTCAAGCATCATGGTGAAGTGCTGTCTAGTGTCCATACTAAGCACAAGAAGTCTGTGCTGTGCCTCTGGAGAAAATACATGCATTAAACAAGCTTGTTCTCGTAGGCGTGATAGTGCTGCTGGCTGCCAGTTCAGTGTTAATGAATCACCCATACAGTACAGCCAGAGAAAGGAAGGGGAAATTTGCTAATCTGGTCTCAAGGCTACGCCTGAACTCTCTCTAGTGCGTGATGAAGCTATGGAAAAGATGGGAAAGCAGCTGGATTTGTGGATTCATACGATGATGATTGATTAAAAAATGCTAAGTGGACATAGTGGTTGTGAGGCTGAGAGCCAAAGAAATTTATAGTCACATCATCCAGAGTCAGGAACCCATGAAACTCTGCTGGGCCAGCACCGGTTTGGCTAGCGTACATGTACTGAGAGGTGAGAGCATAGGACAGACATTAAGCTTGGAGATGAAGGAGATTATGCAGGGCTGGAGGCTGCAGAAAAAAATGACAAAATACTCACAAGCCATTATATTGGAAAAGGATTTCAATGCTAATGGGATTGGCTTATTTTACAAGAAAGTGGGCAAACAAACTGATATTGCAAATGGCAATTTAGTTGAAAATGTGACCTGAGGCTCCTAGGAACCTAATCTTGTATTTCCCCTAGGAGCAAAAGAATTTTCTAATTCTACATATATGACAACTTCATAGAACATAACTGCTGCTAATAATGAGAATTGAGCATACTTTGTTTGTAGCCATCCTTTAATACAATCTATTACTTTCTACTTTGTATTAATGGCATGATACTATGCGACTCCACCCCCCCATCATACAATTTTATACATTCTTTGAGGAATTCTTCCCCTGGAGTATTGGAAGGTCCCCTTTAAGACTACCACTCAACCAGACACAGGGGATACAAAGATTAATAAGCTGCCCTTGGGTAGCTTATTGTCCAGCAGGGGAGACAAACAGATGGTCGTCATAATGATTCTGAGAGGCAAAGGAGATTGGATGTGATTTGGCAAAATATTGAATGACTTGATCTTCCATTTAAATATCTTCTGAAGGTATGCTTTATCATGATTTGATAAAGTCTTTGCCTTTAAGTAACTTGGATTCTATATCTATCTCTCTATATACGTATCTATATAGTATCTTTCTGAAGACCTCTAATAATATGTGATATTGGCAAATACTGAGACCGTTGGTCTCAGATGAAGAGAATTGCATGGAGATGCTGCCTTGCGAAGGTACCAGCAAATAAAATAGAGCAGCACCAGCTTGGGCAGAACATGTGAGGCCAAGGCCACACTGCCATAGACCCGGGACATCCACCACATCCCAAGTGGCAAAGTTCCCATGTGAGCACAAGAGCAGCTGTGTCGCATAAGGCGGGACAGGCGCCAGCATTGCCCTCCAACAGGCTTTGGCCACCCCACCCCAACCCTCACTAATGACTGTGGTTTCCATGGAGACTTTCTGGTCAGATAACAAATGAGTCACTTTCTTTCCCTCTCCTCTTCTGGCAAGAAGGGAAAATAATTAGTGATCTCTGCAGCCGTTTCAAATACTTCTGCTAGCATATTCCCATGAAGAATTTGACATACTTGCTGGGAAAATGCTGGCCAATATCCAATGAAGTTGGCGTTTTGAAGCCATTTCTTTGAAAGGAGGAAACTGGATAGAAACATCAGTTTTTGTGAAGGGAGAATGAAAAGGAAATGGAGGATGAGTTAGCCTTTAGGTTTTTTTTTCTCAGCCTTTTCTTGTGTGGATTTTCAAACCATCTACCCACACCTCTGGCGTGACCCCAGATCCTGTGTGACTCTTCTGCGACTCTATTCACCTCCAGTCCCCACTCTGCTGGGCAACTCCTCTGCAACTGTCAGGGAGAAGGCCACTGACCAGGATCCCCTCCTCTCTGCTGTAACGCTGTGTGCATTGTGACTTAAGACCTGGGCCCTGGCCTGGAGGATGTTACTGTCTAGCAGGAAAAAGATTTATGAGCAAACTAAATGTAAAGGAACCCACACTATTGTAAGAGTAGAGTGGACAGACAGATGAAGACAGAGAGGACTGGGGAAAACACAGGCTGCTCAGGGTGCCTCCCTCTCTCTCGGCTGTGCTGTGTCTTTCAAAAACCTCTCTCTCATCTAGATCTTCCTGGTTCTTACTCATTTTGGCCCCTGGAAAGGGTCCTCTTCTGCTTCATTTCTCTCTGTCCTGCTTGGCCTCTGAAATGCATTCCAAAGCCATAGGTCAGGGCTGATTCTTTCCTTCTCTGGGGCTGGCCCCTTCTCCCACTGCTGGACCATGACTGGACCTCATTTGCTAGAGATCTGCTCTTTTCCCATGTATAGCCTCTTCTCCTCAAAAGGCTCCTCGAAGGCAGGACAATGCTATTTAATTCCTTTCTATTTCTCATCATAACCAACATAATTCTGAGGCCATAGAAATTGCTCCATAGTCATTTTTGAAGCTCGGTTTTGTTAAGATGGCCCCAGTGCCTAACCAGACACACTGAATTTGATGAACGCCTATAAAGCAGAGAGGGGTGCATGAGGGAAAAATTTTCAATCAGAAAACATATTGCTTGTTCATTTCCAGGCTGATTATTTCCCATTTGACCTTGTAATCTTCCCTCTGGAACTTTGGAAAATAAGCCACTTAGTTGTACACGTCCGGGGGCTAGCCCACTGTGTCCCTTTTGAGTAGAACTTCAAAAATAATGTGGCATTCCATCATCTACTGACACAGAAGAAATAGAGTGGAGATATTTTAAGTCAGGATTCTTGAAAGATGGAGGAAGGCTTGAGAGTTCAAAATGCTGATCCATTTCATCTGACTTTGGTCCCTGGAGGTAGGAGGTAGGATTCCCATAATCTTTCAGAAATCTCTCCTTACTTTAGATACCTTCTATGCTCAAGGCAGGCTGGGATTTAGCTCAGTTGGCAGAACACTGCTCTGCAGTCCCTGAGGTCCTGAGTTTGATTCCCAGCACTACAAAATGGGAGAAGGATGTGGCAATCCACTTCCAAGGCAATTTCAAAACAGTCAGCCATTGAAAACCCTATGAGGGTCGCTATGAGTCCAATTCGACTTGACGGCACCTAACAACAACAACAACAACAACAACAACAACATGCTCAAGGCTTCTCATTCCTTCTTTCCAGGCTTTCTGTGACCTGTCAATTTCCTAAGGGCTTTTCCCTCCTTCGGGTGGAGATTATTCATTTTGTGTGTGCGCGCATGTGTTGAGTGTGTGAACTGTGCTCTGATTTTTCACCTGTTCATTAGCACCCCATAAAGAAATGGATGTATCAGATCAAAATTAGAGCTCTTTGCTATTTTCTTCATGGTTCTAATGAGAGGTTGTGTGAAGAAATGGCTGTAAATTACTGCTTTCAATACTGTGTTCCTTGTTGGTAATTTGAAAAGCACATGAGTCGTACATTTTGTATTTCTCTCAGGAAGAGAGTAAAAGTTTCTTTTGCATAAGAGCCTTCATTAATTTTTTTTTGGTGAATAGGGCCCCTTCATAGAATAAGATGTTTGGTTACCCACATTGTATATGTTTCTCTATTGTTGGATCCCCTTAGCAAATCAACCGTGATGTTCATTTTCTTTCTTTAAGTGAATTCTCTTGTGTGCAAACTGCCTGGGGCTCCTGAGATGTGGTGTTCTCAGATGTGATGCTGTGTGCCCCTGCTGCTCTCACCTGGAGACTGAGGGGGTTCTCTGCCTTAGTCTGCCGCATTGGGAGTCAGCCCAAGCTTTGCTGCCACTCGTGCTGGCCGGGCCCTCCACTTCCTCCAGCAGTCATTTTCAGAGCACAAAATCAACTTTGTTACCAAGTCAGGAATGAAACATCTTTAAAAGAGGCTCCTGGGAATTCTAGTTCTGCAAAAGATTCTTCCTGGCTGTGGACACGTAAGTTTGGGGCACACAGTATACTCTGTCGCCTTGGAGATTTCCATCCAGCATACCCCAATATATTAACACCCCTGAGAAATCCTGCCTTCAACAGATGTTGCTTTTTTGTCATATCCCAAAAGCATTTTATCAGTGAGCCCCTTTTATTCTTATAATGTACTTTACCATTTGATGACACATACCTGGGGAGATACTGGGGAGACAATTAGGGAACAGAGTTCAAGGTGTCTGCATGAACTACATGGATGCAGTGACCTACTCTTCAAGCTGGCCTTTCAGGTCCTTTTGATTTTATCCAGTGATCTGCCAGGGCCTGGCATGTATTTGGTGCTCAATAAATACTTGCTGAATAGAAGAACACTTGCATCCTGCAATCGTGGACACCATGACTTTCTTAGTCCAGTCCCACAGGTGCCTCTAGTTTTAGTCTCAAAGTGGACTTTGACCAGTTGACTGAATTCTTTAACCAGTTATTTCTTCTCCAGATATGAGAACCAGAACATCCTGAACTCTTCATCTTTAGAAGCTGTGTGGTGTACATTTGTCCTATTCATGGCTTCCCATCATGCTTTGACAAGACTGTATTTGGGGAAATTTCTTTGTTATGAGTCCTGCCTCCCAGTGTAGAGGTTGACAGGCAAGTATCCAGGCTCTCTTACAGTAAGATGCATGGCAAACGTATGAGGAGAACACTGTGAAGAAATAGGGTTGGTTTCTGAGCAAGAGGTCCAGCTGGCACTGGCTCCTGACACAGACATGGCAGCATGTTTGGGACTTCAGTTCAAGTGGTGTAGATTGCTTCTGGGTAGCCGTGACAGGCCAGGGATGGCTTACTCAGGCCAGTTCTGCAGGATGGCTTGAGCTTTGTTCCAGGAAGCTTAGCCAAGAGCCTGATTCTTCAGGCCCTAGAATTTAATTAATTCTACTGTGTTTAAATGTCCCTGATAAAGTTGTCACTCTTTACCATAGAAATACCATACACATCCTGAAACTCCACAGGTCTCCTGTTCTTCTGTCAGGAGATAGCTTCCCTTGTTGCTAAGGATTTCTCTGCTTTATGGTTGCTTCTATTAACTTTCTATTGCTCTCACCACCATAAATTATCTACCCCCCAACCACCACCATACCACTCCTTTGCTTCTTTCTCCTGCCTATTTCTCTGGGGTTTGATCATATTCTGTATTTGACTCTCCCTTTCTGCTATCCCATGATTTGCTATTTATAGTTGGTCTTTATACTTTTCTTTCTTTTTTTATGACAACTGACTTGCATGGAAGGATTCCTAATCCTCCCTATATTATCTTTTATTTATGACTCTCTTTCACTCCAGAGATCCTTGTTCATTGAAGTGATAATGCTTAGGAACTACAGGCTTCTGTTTCCACATAGTTGAAATCATCTCAGATTTTTAAAAGTTAGCTTCATATCCTGATTGTGGAACCGACAAACATAGTTAGGAAGGTAATAGGGAGAAAGGATTGGGTATGGCTCCTGGGAAGAAGGACCCAAACTAACTGTAACTTAAATGACACAGGTACCTTTTTGTTCTCATGAAAGAGAACTGAAGAAGTAGGCAAGGCTAGTTAGGACTGGTCTGGTGACTCCACTGTTCAAGGACCCAGTCTCCTATCTTTCTGCTCCCCTATCCTTACTTACCAAGTGACTTCCAGCCTCAGGATAACCTCATTCTTACAAGATGGCTGCAATAGCTATAGCTTTCCCATCCTGCCTCCCATCTGAGTCTATTCCCCTTCCAAGAAGCCATGTTTATGACTTTCACTCATATCTCTTGGGCTACATCTATCTACAAGGGGGGCACTGTAGTTTTATAGATGGAAAAACCACCACGTCCACTGATGTGGAGCTCTGTTGTCTTACAAAAATGAATGAGGTAAGCAATAGAGGGAAAATGACTTAGAGTCTCTGCTTTGGAGATTTTTTTCCCTTGAAATTTTGTTGTTGTTTAGTAGAAGATGCTATCAACTTTCTCTTTTTTTCCCCTTTATTAGTAAATGATGATGGTGTACAGAGTAATACAGCATTGGTTTTTTCCATTATGCATCCTTTACATCACTTCTGGCAACACTTTCATCAACCCTCAGAGTTTATAGAGCCTTATGGCTAATATGTAGTAAAACTCAAAAGCTTATTTGGATTATATTCCCCCATTTTTCCAATGTACTCATGACATTGCGCTGTTCACATTGAGATAATCCTGTCCCCATTCATTCCTCCACATTGACCCTCCTCCCCATCCCATCTTCCCCAATCTTCTCTTCCCCCTACTAGTTCCCTCCCTCCTCCTTTCTACTCTTTATATTGTCCCTTCTTCACTAAGTTTAATTGTGCACTTCTTATATATCAATTTATGTGTAGGATTTTTCCCTTCCTTTAAGTTTCATTAAGCTCCCACATAAGAGTGAGAACACATGGTATTTCTCTTTTGAGAAATGGTGTTTCTCTTTTGAGCTTGAGGAAGACATTCTTTCAGTACCTCTGACCTCTGTGCTCCACTCTAAAGAAGTTGAATCTTTTGAGCTTGTGTTCATTCGCTTAAGATGATGTTCTACAATTCCATCCATTTTGCTGCAAATGACATTATTTCATTTTTTTAAATTGCTGAGTAGTGTTCCGTTGTGTATATGTGCCATAGTTTTTTTTATTCATTCTTCTGTTGATGAGCACCTTGGTTGGCTCCATATCCTTGCTATTGTGAAAGTGCTGCATTGAATATGGAGATGCAGGTGTCTCTGTGGTAGGATGACTCGTCTCCCTTTGGGTATATTCCCTGTAATGATATAGCTGGGTCATATAGAAGTTCTATTTTTAATTTTCTGAGTTATCTCCATATTTATTTCCAAAGTGGTTGAACCCATTTACAGTCCCACCAACAGTGTAAGAGGGTTCCTTTTTCTCCATAATCTCACCAGTATTTGTTATTATTTGTTTTGTTGATCTTGGCCATTCTTACTGGAGTTAAAATCCAGTATAATAGTGTTGTGAATACTTCTCATAAAACATATCTTCCATAGAAAATAACCATGGCTCAATTATTTATATTTGGGTCACAGTCCATAAAGTTCTGTGGTCTCATGGGCCAGAAAGTAGGCACCAATTACTTGTATTTATGACCACTGTGAGCAATAGCATACTCTAGAACTGAGGACACAATTTTTGGGTGGTGTTGGTCTAACTTTTGATATGCTTTTAACAGAAAACACACTACATAGGACATGCCAAAAATGAAGTATTTTCATAATTCTTTACCACAATTAACTCTTGAAAATAAGATTCACAAGTCAAGGGCACTTTGAGCTTTTAGAAAAGATTTATATCTTCTGAGCACAAAAGAGACCTAGAGCTTTCTCTGAGTTCATTATAAAAACCAGATCAGAGTTATTATCTCAGAAAATAGTCTCATTATTTCTTCTTGTTCTTCAGCAGATAATAGGAGACTGATAATTCAGAGGAAAATCTGTTCACCCAAAAAACAGATAATGTAGGGAAGAAATAGAGAAGAAATTTGCTGATGTTGTCTTGGATAAGCTTTGTTGGCATAATATTTCTTTTGCCATTTTCAATGTGACAGATTAAAAGCTAAGAACCATGAATAAACTCTGAAGTTTAAAGAATATGCAATTGACATTATCTCCAACAACTTAATGAGGATGCACTGGATTCCAATCTAGTGATCTTTTGAACTCTTCTGCTATGTAATTACCCATTTTAAAATTCTTCTCATTTGTAAGCTATCAAAAATTAGCTTAAAGGCTCTTGTAATACCTAGGTATCCAAGTGTTAGACTGTTGGGGCTCTTTTTCAGGATTATCTGAACTAATAACAAAGAATTCAGACTCGGCAAAATACTGGGCAATTCTTGCCTTAGGGTGTGGTTTGGATCATGGTTTGTCCCCCAAATTTTCGTGTATTGGAAACTTAGTTCCCAGTGTGGTGGTGCTAATGTGGCAGAACCTGTAAGAGGTGGGGCCTATTGGAAAGTAATTAGGTGTCAGGGCTCCACCCTTATGGGTGGAGTCAAGCTGTTTCTGGGAAGTGGATCAGGTCTTAGTTAGGTCTCACAGAAGTAGATTAGTCCCTTGAGAGGGAGTTTGTTGTAGAAGTATGAGGCTGGGCCCTTACCACTTTGTTCTTTCCTTGCCTGTACACATGCCACTTTGATATGCTGCTGGTTCCCTTTCTACTTCTCTGTCACGCTTTGAAGCAGCCAACTGGTCCAGGATACTGATGGTGCCATGCTGTTTGGACCATCCAGCCACCAGAATCATGAGCCACGTTAACCTCTTTGCCATCAGACGTTTTATTATAGTAACACAGCATGGACTACGACACCTTCTCTCCTCCTTCCTCCACTCAGGTCTTCCTGTGACAGCTGGCTCTGCTCAGTCAGTGCGATATCTCCATACCACCCCCTCTTCCCTGCCTTTTGTGGCTTGCTCTTCCTAAACAACTGAGAAGAATACAGACTTTTGCCAAATGGAGAAACAATGCTATTTGCTAGGGGGGCATACTTCTGTGCCCATCCTTTTATTCTCTTCTTTTTAATTCTGGGGGGCTGAACTCAGGGCCTCACCTCTACCACTGAGCTGCATTCCAAGCCCATTTTTAAATTTTTTATTTTGAGACAGCATTGCACTAAATTGTACAGGCTGCCTCTGGTGTGGAACAGGTGGTCCTCCTGCCTCAGCCTCCCAAATCTCTGGGATTATAGCTGTGCTCAGGTGCATCTGACCTCTGTGCCCCATTCTAAAGAAGTTGAATCTTATTTACACACATTGGCATTATACTGTGGGAGGATATAGGTTTCCAAGGGCACCAGTGATTATGGGATGGATTATGGGATGGGTTATTCCTGGGTGAATGGAGGTGTTCCTGCAGCTAGATTAGCATGGAAGAGGTTGTTCTTGGCAGCGAATGGCTGCCATAGTAATCCCACTATAAGAGGGTTACAACAGAAGCTTTTTTCTTGTTTCACTTAGGCAGATGTTTTATTAGCTGTCTTTCCTGTTTCTCTTGAAGATATTCAAAGACATCCTGGGTGCTGGAGAAGGAAGACATTCTTTCAGTACCTCTGAAAGTAGCCAGGCTTGTGGCCGAATCTCAGTGGTGGTTTTCTCTTGAGGTTACACCACACACACAGAGAGGGCAGTGAAATAGCAGGAGTAGCAGAGGATGAAGGAGACACAGGGCTGGAGTCAAAAGGCTGCGGAGATAGCCTCTGATGAGGGAGCCTAGTCTCTGCAGCTGCCTGTGTTCTGCGCAGCCATGAGCCATGGGATCCACACTAGGGTTGGAGTTTTTTCTTTGAGGGTTACATTTCATATATAAAATTTCACATGCTTGACATAGGCATACTTCTGAAAAACCATTGCCCTGCCAAGATAGGGAACCTGTCCATTTCTCCCCAAAGTTTTGCTCCTTCTGACTCCTCCCTTTTTTTGCTCCTTCTGACTCCTCCCTCCCTCCCTCCCTCTGTCCTCGCTCACTTTCCTTAGGCAATTGCTGATCTAATCCGTCCTTAGGAAATAGTTTGCATTTTCTAGAATTTTCTATTAGCGGAACAATACAGTATGTACTCTTTGTGTATTCTTTTGTGCAGCATAATTATGTTGAGACTCATTTGGGTTGCTGCTTGTATTAATGGTCATGTTTTATCATCTGAACCTATCACTGTTTTTAAAAAGTCTATGCAGCTGTGGATACACATTTGACTGTTTATTTGCTATTACAAATAAAACTGCTGCAAACATCTGTACACAAGTTTTTATATGGATATATGTAGCGTTTTATATGTTTATTTGCCATGCATCCTTCTTAATGCTCCATGAGTCAAATAAGAAATAAAATTAAAGAGTATTTTGAACTGAATAAAAATGAAACTGTAACATCTTACAATTTGTGGGATGCTGCAAAGTCATTTCTTAAAGGAGCATTTATAGAACTAAATGACTATAATAGAAAAAAGAAAGGTTTTAAATTAGTGACCCTGGCTTACACCTTAAGAAACTGAAAAGAAAGAACAAATGAAATCTAATTTATGGAGAGGAAAGGAAATAGTAATTGAAAACAGTGCAATTGAAAACAGAAAAATCATAGAGAAAATCAATGAAATCAAAAGTGAATTCTTGGAAAAGGCTAATGTAATTGATTAAGTTTAAACTAGCATGACTATGAATAAAAAAGAAAAAGTACAAATTATCAATATCAGGAATGAAAGAGGTGACATCATTAAAGACTACAGAGGGTAAAAAGATAATGGAGGAATATTATAAAAAACTTCATGGCAATAATTTTGATAACTTAGATTAAAAGGAACCATTTCATGAAAAAACTATTAAATTTTATTGGAGAGGGAATAGATAACATAAACCACCTACTAAACAAATGAAATTTATAGTTAAAAACCTTAACCCCCTCTCCCCAGATTGAGTCTTTGTCTCTTTCCCTCCCTCCTACCTCCCTCCCCGCCCCCCTGCCAGCCCCCACTCCAGGCTTAGACAGATTCACTAGTGAATTATAACAAATATTTGAGGAATAAATAATAGCAATTCTATGCAAAATCTTCAAGAAAATTGAAAAGAAAGGAATACTCGCCAAATAGTTCTATAAGGCTAACCTTACTCTGATGTAAAATAAACATAAACATGATAGGACATCTACATGGTTAGAAAACTTCATAACAAAATTTTGTAAAACCTAATCCAAATATATATGTGTATATACACAAAGGGTTCCAAAAAATGTATACCTATCTTCTTGTTGTTGTTGTTGTTAGGTGCCGTCGAGTCGGTATCCGACTCATAGCGACCCTCTGTACAACAAGGGAAATACTATTGTCAGTACTTCTCTGCTGTTCATAGGGTTTTCAATGGCAGACTGATTTTTGGGAGGGGGTTGCCAGGTCCTTCTCCCAAGCCTACAGCTTCTGGTGTTCCCAAGCGGTCTCCCATCCAGGTACTAACCAGGCCCGACCCTGCTTAGCTTCCGAGATCTGACGGGATCGGATGCCACAGGGCTACAGCTGCAGGCATACCTATTTTAGGATGAAAATGTTCCATTTTGCCGTTTTAAGCATGTGTCATATACTTGTTCTACTAACTCTTGTCTCACATGATCACGGTTTGGTGAACTTCTGTGGTGAGTGTGTAAACTGTTCCAGCACCACAGCAGATGTAGGACTTGTTACTGCACGAGGCTGCCCAGATCTGCCTGTGTGCACATCACACACACTGTCACGTGCCTCAAATTGATCATAAATGCATGTAACTGTTAGGCCGCCTTGGATGAAGCTTAATTTCTTAGATGGTCCCAGAGAGTGCTGGTTGTACAGGAAAAATCATGACAAATTTGACTTCTTTGATTATAGAAAGATTAGATTTTGCTGGAAACCTTGGCACATGCCTATAATCCCTGTGGCTCAGGAGGCTGAGGCAGGAGGATCGTGAGTTCAAGGCCAGAGGTAGCTCACACAATTTAGCTAGACCCTATCTCAAAATAAAAAATAAAAGAAGAGGCTGGGGTTACAGCTCAGTGGTGGTGTGCTTGCTTAGCATGTGCGTGACCCTGGGTTCACCCCCCTTGTACTGCAGAACAAAGCAAAACAAACAAAACCCCCCAGAACTTTGAAGATCATCATGAAAAAAATTTATAGCAGATCCAAAGACAAGGAAAAATATTTGTAATGCATATATTTATCAAAGATTTATATTCAGAGTCCATACAGAACACCTGCACTTGAATAATAAAGAGGCTGCGCAATTTGGAAATAAGCAAAAGGACTTGAATGGATGCTTCACAAAGGGAGATACTAGGTTCATAAGCATATGAAAAATGCTCACGATGGATAGTCATCAGAGAAAGACAAACTAAAGCTATAATGGAATACCACTACGAATCCACTTGAATGATAAAATTAAAAAGATTGGTGACATGATATCCACAGTTAACCAGAATGCTGAGCTAGTGTGAGCATGAAATGGCACAACTGCTTTGAAACACATCTTCCATTTTTAAAGTTAGACATATACCTACCCTATGTCCTTGCAATCCCACTTGTAGGTAGCAATCAAAGAGAAGTGAAAAATGTATGTGTACAGAAAGAAATGTACCCAAGTGTTTATAGCCCCAAACTGGAAAAAACACAAAGGCCAATATGGAGAGAATAGTTCCAATAGCAGACAAACAAACAAACAAACAAACAAACAAAAAACCTCAGCAATAAAAAGAAAGCAAGGACTAATCTCAGTAATGCTACATTGGGTAAAAGAACCCACACACAAAAGTTTTTGTATTATACTCTTCAATTTATATGAAGCTCTCTCTGGAACAGAAAAATACCTAACATGTGGATAGAAATCAGATCAGTAGATGCCTGGAGTGAGAGTGACGGGCATTTACTTCAAGGAGGAGAACAAGGGAACTTTCTAAGTTGATGGAATTGTTCTATACCTTGATGTTGTTGTTGTTAGGTACCCTCGAGTGGGTATCCGACTCATAGCAACCTATGCACAACAGGGGAAACATTATTGTCAGTGTTTCTCTGCTGTTCATAGGGTTTTCAATGGTGAATTGACTTTTGGGAGTGGGTTGCCGGGTTGTCTCCCAAGCCTACAGCACCTGATGTTCCCAGGTGGTCTCCCATTCAAGTACTAACCAGGCCGACCCTGCTTGGCTTCTGAGATCTAATGGGATCAGATGCCACAGGGCTACGGCTACAGGCATATTTTGATAGGAATGTAAATTACAAGTGTGTGTGAATTTATTAAAACTCATCAAAATAATAACTTAATATCTATGTATTTCTCTGTGGTAAATTCTATCTATCTATCAATCATCATCATTATCATCTTGCTTTGCTGCCTAAGCACTATACATGTTGTTAGGTGCCCCGAGTTGTGTCTGACTCATAGCGACCCTGATGGGGTTTTCAATAGTTGATTGTTTCGAGATTGCCTTGGGAGTGGATTGCCACTTCCTTCTCTCATTTTTGTGGTGCTGGGAATAGAATGTGGGACCTCAGACTGCAGAGCAGTGCTCTACCAACTGAGCTAAATCCCAGCCACAAGCACTATACATAGTTTGGTAAAAACATTTTCCTTTTAGACCTCAGCTCTTTTTTTTTTTTTTTTTTAGTACAAAATAGAGAAAGTGGACTTTTTCAAGCTTTCAAAACTATACCTCATTTGGACATTGAGGTCCTTTCCAACTCTAAGTTTTTATGTGGATTGCTATTTGTATTGCTTCAATTCGTCAGACCATGAGTTTGAAGACTTCTGGAATCCATTTGTACCCTCAGTGAATTAAAACAGGGCCCGAAGAGCCTAGCTATTTTCTGTTCCAATTGGTAAAGACCAAAAGAAATGACTGTTTTCACGTGCATGGCTAAGGCGATGTGCGAGATCCCAGTTAGTTGAGGAAGCAGCTAAATTCTGGTGGGTGGGACCCTGTTTGCATCTTGCGAACTGCGTGGCTGCAAAAGCAATTGTCACTCAAAGATGTGGGCAGCTGTCTCCCAAAATGTAACGTGTGTTTTTCAGTGTCCAGGACCATCTCCTTGAAAGCCCACAGTCCCTTACCCAGCTGGTTGATGTGTATGTAAATCAAAGGAAGCACATTGTAAGCCTGTGTAAAGAAAACGAGTTCATACACTAAAAACCCCAATAAAAGAAATATTGGAAGTCCGGGGTCTAGAAATGACTACATCTTTACAAGAAGTTGACAACATTAAAACAAACAGTTTTCCCAAGGCTGCTCAAAGTTTCTCTTAAATGGCCTGCAGCTGGCAAGATCAGCGTGTGTTTTCTCCCCAGCGTGGGCTCAGAATGATTTTCCTAAGGGAAGTAGAGACCTACTCCCTATAGCTCCTGTTTCCCCCTTATCTTTTATGAAAAAGACACTTTAAGACTCCTTTTATATAACTGATTTTAAGTAGTGGTGATAACTACAGACGCCCTCGTCTCCAGCACAAAGACCTGGTTGGGGTAAAATCACAGCTAGTAACCAACAGGAACATGTCGTTATGGCTCAGAGTTAGCATTGCAGGGAACACACTGAGCTGTGAGCCGATAATAAAACCCCACTTACTCTTTTCACCCTGTTTCAGCAGCATTTCAAAAGCAATTAATTTCATTGGCAGGTGGCATGGTGAATTGTGGACTCTTTAACATTTCATTGTGGGCTTTTAAAGACTTTAGGCAATGTCTTTATTGTGGCCCGGTGGTTAGAATTGCATTCAGAACTTGGCACTTGATATATTGCCTATCATGTATTCTTTGCCTCAAATTATATTCCAAACAGTTTTTTTTTTTTTGAGATTGAGCTCGTGACTATAATATGACCATGAAGATACCCCTTAAATGGTTCTTATGACGATGGTGTACATTCAGCAGAAAGCAAACCCTTCTTTCCTCCTCCGTTGTCCCACAGCATGTCACACCACTCTGTATGACCTGGACTGAGGAGCTGGGGAACTTCCAGAAGTGTAATGCTACACTGCAGAGGTAGCATGTCCGTGGTTACGCCGTCAACTCCCCTCATCTCACTCACGGTGGTTATTTTCCACCTCTAACCTCACTTTCCTTGTGGGAAGGTGTTCTAATCATTTTGCTGGGTTCTCCGAAGGAGAGTAAGTGTATACACTGTGGTCCCTCTGTGGTCCCCTGACTACGTCTGGGTGGCCATTATTATGGGATCTTTTGCATCTCCTGTCGAGTGCTTTTCTTAGTAGAATCCTGTTGGCGCCCACACAGTGTAGGTGCTCTATATGCGTTTGATGAATGAATGTCTGCTTGTTTTATGTAGATTCCCTTCCTCCAAGGGAGGTACATTGGTTTTTGTTGTTGTTTGGTGCTGTTGAGTCTGACTCATAACAACCCTCATAGGTTTTCTATGGCAGCTTGCTTCAGGATCGCTTTGGGAGTGGATGTGGAGGTGCAATCCATACTGAAGGCTGATTTCCTTGATCTTTATCAGCAAATGTTTCAAATCCTCTCCACTTTCAGCAAGCAGAGTTATGTCATCTGCATGCCAGTTGTTAATGAGTCTTCCTCCAATCATGATGCCACATTCTTCTTCATAAAGTCCAGCTCCTCAGATTATTTGTTCAACATAGAGATTCAAGAGGTACAGTGAAAGAATATAACCCTGACACATACCTTTCTCAGCTTTAAACCAAGCAGTGTTTCCTTGTTCTCTTCGAATGACTGCCTCCTGGTCCATGTACAGATTCCAAGAAATGAGGTTGCTGTTGTGTTGTTAGGTGCCATTGATTTGGTGTTCCACTCATAGCGACCCTATGTACAAGAGAAGAAACACTGTTGTCAGTGCTTCTCTGCTATTCATAGGGTTTTCAGTGGCTGATTGTGTTTTGGGAGTGGGTTGTGGGGTCCTTCTCCCAAGCCTACAGCACCTGGTGTTCCCAGGCAGTCTCCCATCCAAGTACTAACCAGGCTGAACTCTGCTTAGCTTCCGAGATCTGATGGGATTGGACACCACAAGGGTATGGATGCAGGCAGAAATGAGGTAGGCTGTAACAATTTACCAAGTTGGGTGAGTGTGTTAAGATTACAAGTAGGAGACAGATCAGCCTGGGCCTCTTTACTCTTGTGTCAAACATTTGTTTAGTGTCTGTTGCTTAAAACATTTATTTTCTTATGGTATGTTGTTGTTGTTGTTAAGTGCCGTTGAATCGGTATCCAACTCATAGTGACCTTCATAGGGTTTTCAATGGCTGTCTCGGGATTGCCTCGGGAGTGGATTGCCAGGTCCTTCTCCCATTTTTGTGGTGCTGGGAATTGAACTCAGGACCTCAGAGACTGCAGCGCAGCGCTCTATTAACTGAGCTAAATCCCAGCCATAGGGTATGTAGTGTCCTTCTAAACCAACACATTTCTTGCTTCTCCACTTTCATTAATTTTTTTAACATGGCATTATGTCTTCTTGTTAGACATCATGCTTCATGAAGGCCATGGCCTTGTTTTGATCCCTGCTGGATCTTTAGGCCCTACTCCTGGGCCTTTATGATTAAGCACTCCTAAGATTTATTATATGTAAGATTAGATGAAAAATAATGAAATGAATAAATGAATTTAGCAAACACATTTGAACACAGTAGCCTAGTGTAGGTAGAATACAAAGTAGATGGGTTTTGGCAATGTATACTTGTATAAAAATGATACCTCATTAATATGTGTAATTTTTACATTTTCATATACCATGGGAAACAAAATTCAATTAAAAAATAAAAAGCTGGGTGCTGTGCCACATGCCTGTAATCCAAGCATGGGAGGCTGAGGCAGAAGATTCACGAGTTTGACACCAGAGGCAGCCTGTGTAACTTAGCGAGAACCTGTCTCAAAATAAAAAAAAATAAATAAGAAACCAGCTGGGGGTGCAACTTAGTGGGAGAGTACTTACCTAGAGGGCACGAGGCCCTAGATTCAACCCTGTAGTACTGCAAAACAAATAAACAGAAAGTTAAAAAAAGTTAAATTAAACGAAATGGTTTTGGAACCAGACAGGATTATACCGTGGACTCTGCTGCTTACTAGTTGTGTGGATGTGGACAGATGATCAAACTCAAAGCTGATTTTCCCATCAGTGGTTTTAAGTAAGAATACATTTTGGTCATCAAACCTAGTTCTCTGGCTTCTGCTAACTATCTCCCTGTATTAAATTCTACCCCCTTTCAACCTTATGAGCATTCAAACGTAACAGTTTCAGGGACATATTACTATAGGGTTAACCTTATGTATTTAAGAAAGTATTCCTAGCCAGGTGCCATGGTATATTTCTGTAATCCCAACAATTTGGGAAACTGAGGCAGGAGGATCATTAGTTGGAGACCAGAGGCAGCCTGTGTGACTTAGTGAGGTCCTGTCTAATTTCTCTTATGGTTTTGTGGATCCTAGAGAAATGATTTAACATTTTAACAAAGCAATGTCAATCTTAATTTGAGCAAGATATGATCCCAGTGAGCTTAGCAGTGAGCTAAGATTAGTACTTAGGCCTTAGCAGTGAGCTAAGATTAGTACTTAGGCCTGTTGCATTTAAATCAAATAGCAAGTACATATGTCCTGGGGCCTCCTGTGAGTCTTAGTTGGGAGGAAGAGGGAGATAGGCATGAGTAGTGGGTGAGAAGTACCCTGCATGAGTTGACCTCACATTTATCAAGATCTAGCAATTGAAAGTTTTCAATATTTTCTTATACACATGTTGTTGTTCTTGTTAGATGCTGTTGAGTCTGACTTGCAGTGACCCCCATAGGAATTTCAATGGCTGATGGTTTTCAGGATTGCTTTAAGAGTGGATTATCCTTCTGTTATTGAGGTGCTGGGGGTTAAACTAGGGTCCTCAGAGAGTACACAGCAGCACTGTACTAACTGAGCTAAACCCCAGACCATTCTTACATACATCTAGCTATTAAATCATGATAAAAGTGTTGATTTTTAAATATATCATTTAAAGTAATATTCAAAAAATTTCTTAACATTTTCGTATCTATTATTTTTAAAAATATTAGGTCCTCAGGGAACAAAAGTAGCTTGCTTTCTCTAAACTTCTGGAAGTCCTACCTGCTTTGCAAGAGGAGGCCCCATCTGTGCTTCTGTGGCTACCTTTTCCACAAGAAGATATGCTCTTTCACAAACTATAGAATTGCTTGAATTTATTTTACATCTCAGGAAACTGAGGTGAAGTTCTCTTCACCATATTGCTTTTTAACTACTCCACTCAACAACTAGGTGACATCCAGCAGGAGGATCAGTCACGGTTAAACTTGATGCAAAATTCAGTGCTCCTGGTGTGGTACATTGCTGTCCCAGTCCTCTCTGCCAGAAACAGTATTTCTCAGGCATCACCTGTTGAATGGGACTTGACAGGCAGAAGCCTAAGCTCTTGAGAATTATCATGTGGCATTTGCTTCTAGCTGTGATGGTCTCAGTGATTTGGACTAAATTGGCATATTTTAAAAGGATGTTTTGAAATATGTAGGTTTGTCTCTTTTCCTTGTCAGTTTTGCCTTATATGTTTTGATGGCAAATTAGTAGGTACGTAAAACTCAGCAGCCGTATATTCTTCTGCTGAAGAAAGCTCTTTACCATTATGAAGTGACCCTCTACTTCCAGTAATGCTGCTTGACTAAGTGTGTTCCTTTTCTACATCTACAGCTTCTCTAGATTTATTGGGTTTTTCTTGAGTTGAACTAAAATGATTCTCTGTGATATTCCAGGAATAGAGACAAGAAGGTTCATAGAAGCCCCAATTAACTTATTTTGTTCCAATGCATTTGTTACTGATATTCTGTGATGTACAAACCATGGTATTTGTTGCTCAGCACCATTTCATTAGTCTTTCCTTTGTGTGGCTATTGTAGGAGCTGCCTTTCTTTGACATGACCTTGCTCCTGTGCATGAACCTCTGATGCAGGCTGAGTCAGCATGGCTTTTCCAGAGTTTGACTAAAACTGAGAATGTCAGTACTGATTCTGTGTTGTTATTGGGTGCTGTGGAGTGGGATCATAGTGACCCTGAGTACAACAGAATGAAACACTACCTGACACTGTGCCATGCACCTGATCTTTTTATGTTTGAGCCCATTGTTGCAGCCACTATGTTTCTTCTCATTTTGTGTCATGTCACATCAGCCAAAGGAGGTCCCAGCAGCTTTCTCCATTCCTGTTATTAAGGCCAATTCTACTTTGAAGAGGCAACCCTTCCCCAGTCCTTTCTTAAATACCTTCCAGCCTTTAGGGCTCATTTTCTGGCACTATATCTGACAGTGCTTCTCTGCTATTCATAGGGTTTTTTAATGGCTAATTGTTTCAGGAGTGGGATGCCGGGTCTTTCTCCCTAGTCTGTCTTAGTCTGGAAGCTCAGCTGAAACCTGTCCACCATGGTTGGCCCTGCTGGTATCTGAGATATCCTTGGCATAGTTTTTAGCATCATAGCAACATGCAAGCCCCCACAGCATGACAAGCTGACAGACACATGGGGGTATTCTGTGTTACAAGTTATAAGAAGTAATATTTGGGAGAGTTTGGTACCCATATTTCCCATGATGTGAAAGAAGGCTGTCTCTAGTGAAAGAATAAAACTTAATTGTAGAAAAAAAACAGATGTGGGACAGAAGGATGACATTGATGCAGTTTGATTATGGTTGCTAATTCCAATAATCCCTGAATATCCAACATTTCAAAGGTCTTCTTTTGTCTCATTCTTCCCTGGATTTTGAGACAATAACCCCAGTATCTTGCTCAAACTAGCTTGAGTTGAATTTCTGTCATGTGCAACAAGGGTCTTCATCAATAAGTTCGGCTACCAGTTAGCCATGTTGCCTATAGAAGGGTGGTAGGTCATAGTTTTTAGAAAACTAATGAGGCTTATGGGAGAAGGACCCGGCAACCCCCTCCCAAAAATCAATCCGCCATTGAAAACCCTATGAACAGCAGAGAAGCACTGACAATAGTGTTTCACCTGTTGTACACAGGGTCGCTATGAGTTGGATACCAACTCAACGGCACATAACAACAACAATAACAAATGAGGCTTAGGAAGCAGCTCAGTGGTACCAGTTATGGCTCTGCTTTGGAGTTTTAAGAAACAAGATGGCACGCGGTGCCATGTGGGAATTAGCAATGTCAGTGCAACTTGTTTACAGTAACAGTATCTGGAAAAGTGTTTGATCCCATAGGGTCACAAATCCTATACAAAGCCTGACCTTTGGCTTATGACCAAACCCACTGTATGCAGAACCTGACATTAATGAGTACTAGTTGTGAAAAAGCACTCTCTAGGATGATCCTAAGCTGTCTAGGTAAACAAAAGAGGCTGAAAACCAAAAAGGATACACATAATTGTTAGGTGCCCTTGAGTCGGTGTGTGACTCATTCCCACCCTACAAACAACAGGTGAAACATTATTGTCAGTGCTTCTCTGCTATTCATAGTGTTTTCAATAGTGGATTATTTTTTGGAGTGGATTGCTGGGTCCTTCTCCCACACATAATTAGGGGGTGAATAAATTATTTTGATCAGTCTTGCTTTGAAACTTCATGTAAGTGTGGAAATATTTGGGGTTATTTATCAAATCTTAATTTGTTCTCTTTGGTAAATAAAAATTAGCTTCCATGGTTGAAATCTTCTTTGCTCTTTAAAGACTTAGTTTGTTACTCTTATTTTTATGTCTGTATTTGTAGAAATTTGCCTAATTCCTATAATACCACTGAATTCACTGTGTGCTAAGGGGTTAATACCATTCTTGTGGCAACAGAAAATTACCACAACTGATAAATCAGAAACATTACAAACTGTATATGAGCCCAATATTTGTTTTTATTCAGTGGTAAGAACGTTGTTTTTCTTCTTGCCAAGAATAAGAGAAAACTGGGGAGTTGGTAAAATCATAGAAAATGAGGCCATAGCATAAGCCAGTTATGGATTACCCTCCTCATTTCTATCTTTTAAGCTGGTTTGTCAAATTAATAGAAATTAAGAATTCAGATTATATAATAAGGCATCAGAGAAACATACTTTATGATCTCTGATGAAACTATATGCAAATTTTATTTCCATTTGAATAAGAATATGAACCTCATAACTCAAGGTGGTACTGAAAACTGATTCAAGTACTTCAAAAAATGAGTGAAAATAATGAGGTACTAATTCTTTATTTAGTTACCATAATTGAGAAATTAGGTATATTCTATATATTTTATAAATAACTGAATATTGTTCCTTTACTTAATTTTAAACATGTTAAGAAATTTTGACATGAGTAATTCTAAAACAGATAGCATATTTGTCTTCCTATGTAGAATAGAAAATTCAATGAAACATTTGTTAATTCACTATTCACTCATAATATCTATTAAGCACCTATTGTGGGTAGGCACTATGCAAGTTTTCCAAGTAATAAAAAAGAGCAATAAATACATGGCACTTGACTCCATGGATGTTACATCTTAGCTTTTTCTCAATGACTCATTTGCTATTATGAATATGCATTATAAAAGTGATATTTTCAAGTGCTTTTGAATTGCTTAGAATTCAACATCTTAAGCCTGCAGCTGTACCACTGTGGCATCTGATCCCATCAGATCTCAGAAGCTAAACAGGGTAGGGCCAAGTTAGTACTTGGATAGGAGGCTGCCTGGGATCTCCAAGTGCTGTAGGCTTGGGAGAAGGACCTGGCAACTCATTCCCAAAAAACAATCAGCCATTGAAAACCCTATGAATAGTAAAGAAGCACGACAATAGTATTTCATGTATTGTACATAAAGTCACTGAGCTGGACACCGATTCAACAAACCTAACAACAACATCTTAAAAGTTAAATTTGTAGTCACCTCCAATAACTTTTTTGCCTCGTGGATTCTATTTTTGAAATATTGTCGAAAAAGACTTGCCCTACTATTTGGTCACAGACTATTTATTGTTTCTTCTTTTGTATTATAGTTTTATTTTTCCATGTATAACTGGAGTGTTGCTCTATTGTGTAAGATAGTGGTACAGTTTTATTTTTCTGCATTTCATCATCTAGTTGTTCTGCTACTACTTAACAGTTTATCTCTTCCCCTTAGATTTGTGTGGCCAGCTCCATGGATCTATTTCCCTACTAATCTACTGATCTACCCGTGTGTTTCTGCCATATTGCTTTTAATATTCTTTGCGTTATAATCTAGTATCTGGCAAGGTGAGCCTCCCTTCTTTGCTCTTGTCAAAGATGACACAGCTATTTATGCAACTCTATTCTGCCCTATGCACTTTAGAAAGTCAAGTTGCCAAAAAAAGCCCTATCCTATTGTTATTTAAATTAGAATTGCATTAAATTTAGAGTTTAATCTGAGAACAATCGACATCTTCACTACAAGACATCATTCCTCCATGAACATGATATTTTTGCTTCATTTTCTTAGATCTCTTGTAATTAATTTTAAAATTTATTATTTTTTCTATAGAGGTTCTATGTATTCTTTGTTAGGTGAAATACTAATTTTTATATAGGTTTTATTGTACTTGTAAATAGTATGGTATTTTCTAATTGATTATTTCTTTTTTCTTTTCTTTTCTTTTTTTCTTTCTTTCTTTTTTTTTTTTTTTTTTTTTTTTTTTTTTTTTTTTTTTTTTTTTTTTTTTTTTTTTTTTTTTTTTTTTTTTTTTTTTTTTTTTTTTTTTTTACGGTACTGGGGGTTGAACCCAGGGCCTCCCGCCTGCATGCTTTGCAAATGCTGGACCACTGAGCTGCGCCCCCAGCACATTTTTTTTTTATACTTTTTGAGACAGGGTCTCGCTAAGTTACACAGACTGCATCTCGTCTGGAACTTGCGATTCTCCTGCCTCTGCCTCCCAAGCCGCTGGGATTACCCTAGCTAATTGATTATTTCTTATGTAGAAGAATTTTACTAAATTTTGTAGGTTGCTCTTTTTTCCAGATTCTTACATTGAATGCTCAATGTTTGTTTTCAGTTTTTTTTTTGTTTGCTGGCAAATGTATTCCAAACTAGAAATTTTCCTCTAAATGCTTGCTTAGTTGCAATCCAAAAACTTGGCATGGGGTTTTCTTTGTATTTTTCTTCTGAGCATTTTGCAATTTTCCTTATAGTATTCTTTTTTAACCCAAGGATCACTTAATAATATGTTACTTAGTTTCCCAGGCACATGGGATTTAAAAAATAATTCCTGTATTGGTGAGTTCTAATTTTATTATATGGGAGAAGGATGGGGCAATCCACTCCCCAGGCAATCCTGAAACAATCAGCCATTGAAAACCCTGTGTGGGTTGCTGAGTCAGACACAACTCAACGGCACCTAACAACAACAATTTTATTATATGATGAACAGAGAACCTATATACTATTGATTATTTATGGTTTAACACACAATGAGATTTTTTTCCTTTTAAAATTTTATTTTTAATTAGGGTGCAACATAATGGGTTTCATGGCATTTTTACACAATTGCATTATGTACTTTGCTTTTATTCACCTTCTCATTACCCTACTTGTCTCTCCCTTCCCCATCTTGCTTTTCTCCTCCCCCCTCCAGATAGGTGTCCCTTAAAAGTCTCATACAAACATATTTTTCAATCCAGCTGCAGCATAGGAGAGAGACTATGTGGTATTTGTCTTTCTGAGTCCGGCTCATTTCTCTTAATATGATGATCTTTGGCTCCTTCCATTTTCCTGCAAATGACATCATTTTGTTCTTCTTTATGGCTGAATAAAATTTCATAGTGTATGTATACCACATTTTCTTTATCCATTCATCTGTTGATGGACATCTAGGCTGAGTCCATATTTTGCCTATTGTGAACAGGGCTCCAGTAAACATGGAAGTGCAGATGTCTGTATGGTATGCTGACATAGATTCCTTTGGGTCTATACCCAAGAGAGGTATGGTGAGGTCATATGCTAGTTTTAGATTTAGTTTTCTGAGAATCCTCTATACTGATTTCCATAATGGCTGGACTAATTTACATTCCCACCAGCAGTGTAAAAGACTTTTATTGGAATTCCATGTTTGCTCAAAAACAATGTATATTCTCTGTTGGATGCGAATTTCTCAATATCTGTTGGTTTGAACTTATTCATTATGTTATTTAAATCCCCCATTTCTTTACCTTTGACAAAAATGATTAAAAATTTCTGAAAGATTGTGTGAAAATCTTCAATTATAATTATTGATTTTCACTGTGTAGAATGACATTTTATATATTTATTGGATATATTCTTGGGTATACATATGCTCATTATCCTTACATTACCAACTTATTATACCTTTTACCAATATATCATTTAATCCAACCATGGAACTGTAAAGAATAGGAGAATTCTAGATGGTACAAACATGAGAGGATTTTGTGGCCAATGGTTTATGGATAAAAAGGTGGTTGATGGATAATTCTGTTGATTTTGGCTTGGACATGTGGGTAGATGGTATCTGTACTAGTTAGCTTTTTTCATTGCAGACAGAACTCCTGATAGAAATTACTTAAAGGAGAAATAATTTATTTTGGCTCATGGTTTCAGAGATGTTGGTCCATCAAGGTGCAAATGGTGTGTCAAAGCAGAGAAGTTCACCTCAGGGAGGACAGGAAGCAGAGCAAAGAAGACTATAGGAAGGGTCTATGGAAAGGTACAGCCCCCAGTGGCCTACTTCCTCCAGCTAGGTCCCACCTCCTAAAGTTTCCAGCACCTCCCAAAGTGGCACCATCAGCAGGGACCAAGCATTCAAAACATGAGCCTGTGGGGGACATTTCATACTCAGACCATAGCAGTGTCTTAGTCTACTTGTATTGCTATAACAAAGTGCCATCAACTGAGTAATTTATAAAGAAGAAAAGATATTTTCTCCCTATGGTACTGGGGTAGGGGTTGAACTCAGGGCCTCGAGTGTACTTTGTGAGTACTCTGCCATTGAGCTGTATCCTGTGCTCCTTTAAAAAAATATATATATATATTTTTTTGCTGAGACCAGAAATAGGGGCATATAACCCATAATTGCATAGGAGTTTTGCTACATATTGATCAAAAGTTTCCATAAACTTTGTAAGTTGATGAAAGTATAACCAAAAGTGATGTAATATATATATATATACATATATATATATATATTCTTGAGACACAGTCTTGTTAGGTTATGTAGGCTGCCTCTGACTTCAAACTTGTGATCCTCCTGCCTCTACTCTCAAGTCACTGGGATTATGGTGTGTGTCACCATGCCTGGCTAAGAAATTTTTTTATAGTCTGGAGCCTGGAAAATCCAAAATCAAAGTGCCAGCAGGTTTGATTGTCTGGAGAGGGCAATTCTCTTCTTCTAAAATGGTGCTTTGTTGTCCTATCTTTTGGAAGGGAGGAATGTTGAGACCTCAAGAAGAAGGGCAAGTGAAAAAGGTCTAATGTTGTGGGAAGCCTCTTTTATAAGGATCTTCATCCCATTCATGAAAAGTGGTCTTCTTATGGCATAACAGCCTCTTAAAACCCCTACATCTTAGTATCATCCCATTGGTCATTAAGTTTTAACACCTGAGTTATGGAGGGGACACATTCAGATCAGGGTAGATGGTAATATTAATGACTGGGATACATAGGAAGTGTTGAGAACAGAAACAGGCAGGAAATACTGAGGTGAGCAAATATTTATCCATTCATTTATTTCTTTATTAAGTAAATATTTACTAAGTGCTTCTTATATGTCAAGCACAAAGCTAGGCATAGTAAACTTTTTTCCAGGGTAGGCTTAAGATAAATGAATCTCAAGCTCCATCAAATATTTGCTCACAAAGAAGCAAGTGTAAGGACAGATCATGATGTACATATTTATATGCAAGAAGTTGAATGTGGAAGGCTTTATATAGTATGTGCTGAACATTTAGTTCAATAACATTTCCAGTTCTCTCTAGAAACATCCCCAGAGTAAGTGGGCTTAGGATAACAGCTTAGCATGATTTATAAACTACAACTAATTTTAAAAAACGAAATGTACTCTTGTATCTGGAATAATGATCCTATGTGTTAAGACAAGACTGTGCCTACAACACATCCTCTTCTATAGTTTAAAGCAGTAGTGTGCAAAATTCGTTGAGCATGTGAATTACCTAGATTCTTGATAAAAACTCAGACTCTTAGATTCTCTCCCCATCGAGTCAGGAGGTCTGGATTGGATGCAAGATTGTACATTTAATAAGCTCTTTAACTGATTTTGATACCAAAACTATATTTTGAGAAGTTTAAATGCTACAAATCCAAATTATAGGATGTTAATAAATAACTAAAACGACAGTACAACAAAAACTTACTGCCTTCCAGGCTAGGACTGGGCAATTGGCTCATAACTATAGACTTATTTGGATGTGATCTTATTTAGGCATTACAAGTTTGTTCCTTAAATACATTTAGAACATTTTTGGTAATGTGATAATAATCTATGAGAACTAATCTTCATAGAAGATGTGAAAAACACATTTTTTTCTTATATTTCTAGTTACCCAGTCTTTTAGCTGGTCTTGTTTCT
Organism: Pedetes capensis; assembly: GCA_007922755.1. Classification (NCBI taxonomy): domain Eukaryota; kingdom Metazoa; phylum Chordata; class Mammalia; order Rodentia; family Pedetidae; genus Pedetes; species Pedetes capensis. The sequence continues at coordinate 68,218 of VMDO01005761.1, read as the reverse complement.
ATACTTGCATAAAGGCTGTATTTCTTACTCCTAGAAATTCCTCTTTTAATAGTCTCAGGGTGATCTCCAAATTCTTGGCTAGGTACTTCCATTGTGTAAAGGGATCATCTTGTTGAAAGGTTCATAATTTAGGAAAAAGAAGGTCATTAGCAATCTTTCTTGTTTTCCTTCTTAACTAGAAAGATAAAATTTTGCTCACTTTGTCCCTGCTGAAATTTTATTTTATCTTCTAGAAAATATTAGGAATATGCAGAAGGCACAGTACCTTTTGATTTCTGGAAGCATTTTGGGAGTGTTCTGGAGGAAAAACTGCATGACCACCTCTTATCCATCAGGAGATTATTTTATTCCTTGCTCACTTAGGAAAACTACCTCTAATTTACTTCTTGCTGACAAGTGGAGCAGATTTGGGAAGCCATTCAACTTTCATAGTAAGGGACATTATGTAGATTAAGAACTACTAAAATTCAGAACTGCTTTCAGAGTAAAAGGCACAAGGATAACTGGAAATAAGGCTAAGTTGAACCAAGTTTAATACAGTATGAACAAGATAACAAAACCATTATATATCACTAGAGATGAAGCCTCTGACTAGGATAAGAAGCCTGTCCCAAGACTGAACATTCAATAGATAATATAATGATTAAGCAGATTGAATGGGCCATTATGTTTAAGCCAGTTAGAAAATTATAAAAATTTATGGGCAAGCAGTGTACAAGCGATATTTCATAAAATATCCTGAGTTGACAACCAGATTAAATGGAAAAACATGTAGAAAATTGGAAGAGGGCCACTGTGAATGGAAAAGTACACACTGAAACAGAAATCAGTGTCATGAAGCATGAGGTTGTTGCAGGACTTGGATCTCACCCAGCAACAAATGAAGAGATCCCTGCTGCTGCGGAATGAGAGCAAGGAGACACACAAGCCTGGCAAAGGACACAGAGGAGCTCCTGGTGGAATGAGCTAGGAGCACAGAAGCATTTCCCATAATGCAAAGCAACTGCTATATTTTGATGACTGTATTTAGTGTTTATATCCTACATTCTCTCTCTTATCTACTGATCTAATAATACCTTAGCAAAATATTAATAATCTTTGCTCAGTATGAGCTGTTGAGACTAAGCCCAGGTCAGCAGCCAGTGATACTGCCAGTCTTTTCTAAATATTTATTAACTGCTTGGCTCATTAATTACTCTGGAGTTTTGACAGGGAATGATATTGACTTTACTGGCCTCTCATATTTATCGCCCATTTTTTCCCTTTTCTTTGAGAAACCAGAATAGTATCGGCTAGTCTTAGCCTCTGGTTATTAGAAAATGCGTATTGAAATCATGACGAGATACCCTGTAACACAGAATGATGGCTAAAATTATAAAGATCAACCATATCAAGTGTTGGCAAGTTTGTGGAGGAACTGGAACTCATACACTGCTGGTGGATTAAAACCACTTTGAAAAGCAGTTTGGCAGTGCCTTAAAAAGTCATTTACCATATAATCCAGCCATTCTACCCTGAGTTATTTACCCAAGGTAATTGAAAACATATATACACATAAAACTCATATGCAAATGTTTATAGCAGTTGTACTTTTAATAGCCAGAAACTGGATGCAATGCTAACCTCCATCAATAAGTGAATGGAGAAAGGAATCATGCTACAGCTATGCAATCAGGTTCCGCTAAGCAATAAAAAGGAAAGAACTACCAATACATGGGAAAACATCAATAAATCTCAAAACCAGTACACAAAAGTCAAAAAGCTAGAAGGGGAAAGAAAGAGAATATATTCTGTCATTTATCTAAAATTCTAAAGAATTGATTGTTTCAGAAAACAGTTCAATGATTTCTGCTGATGGATGGGCAAGGAGAGAAGAATCACATAGTGGTACAAACTTGGGGCAGATAGAAAAATTCTTTATTTTGATTTTGGCAGTGGCTTCAGGAACAGGCATATATGTCACAACTCATCAAATTGCATAGTTTAAATAGCTGCAGTTTATTATAGCCCTCAATAAAGCTAAGTGAAAGTTTAAAAAGTTACTAGACCCTTCCAGAATTAGCATTAGGAAGACAGAGTGCATGTCAGAAAGTTGTGGGCAGATGCTTCTTGACTTAAAATGGAGTTATATCCTGAGTACCACAAGTTGAAAGTGCCTAAGTCAAAATGCACTGAAAACACCTGACTTACCAAACATCACAGCTTGGCAGCATAGTGCCCTGCAGAGCAGGGATGTGCAGCCGTTGGCTTCCCTCAGCCACATTCAAGAAAGTGGAATTGTCTTGGGCTGTACCTAAATTGTATCATATGTTGTTGTTGTTAGGTGCCGTTGGGTTGTGTCCGACTCATAGCGATGGGTTTTCGATGGCTGATTGTTTTGGGATTACCTCGGGAGTGGATTGCCACATCCTTCTCCCACTTTTGTGGTGCTGGGAATCGAACTCAGGACCTCAGAGACTGCAGAGCAGTGCTCTGCCAACTGAGCCAAATCCCAGCCCAAATTATATCATATAGTTAGAGAATATACATAATAAGGGGGCTTTGTGAAGAAAATAAGTGCCAGAAAACATATGATGTTAACAGATTTTGTGGGGCTGCATTACTAGCTGTCGTGGCTGCACGCAGCCCATGGGCCATGGTTTGGCCATGCCTGCTGTAGAGTGACTATTGTTTCCTCTTGTGATCATGTGGCTGACTGGGAGATAGAGCTCACTGCCACTGTCTAGTATCATAAGGGAAGGTAAAACATATCACTTGTTGTGGTTAGGTGCTGTCGAATTGGGTCTGACTCAGAGCAACAGAACAAAACACTACCAGATACTGTGCCATACACATGATCTATTTTATGCTTAAGACCATTGTTGCAGGCACTGTGTCAATTCATCTAGGTGAGGGTCTTCCTTTGTCTGTTGACTCACCAGTCTTCCAAACATGATGTTCTTCTCTAAGGATTGGTCCCTCCTGATAACATGTCGAAAATACATAAGATGCAGTCTAGCCATCCTTGCTCCCAAGGAACACTCAGGTTGCACTTCTTCTAGGATGAATCTGTTGGTTCTTCTGGCAGCCCATGGTGTATTCAGTATTCATGTCCAACACTATAATTCAAAAGCACCAATTCTTCTCCTGTCTACCTTATTCCCTGTTCAGCTTGCACAAGCATATGATGCAACAGAAATTACCATGTCCTGAGTCAGATGCACCTTTGTCTTCAGTGTGACCTCTTTACTTTTCAACTCTTTAAAGAGATCTTTTGCAACAGCGTTTCCCAATGCAATGCATCTTTTGATTTCTTAACTATTCCTTCCATGGGTGTTGATTATTGTTGCTATTGTTTAGTGCTGTCAAATTGAATCCAACTCATAGCAATCCTATGTACAACAGAACAAAACATTTCCTGACACTGTGCCATGCCTGTCATTATATCAGTGCTTCTCTGGTATTCACAGGGATTTCAATGGCTGAGCCTGTTTATCTGAATTTTCTGGAATTCAATGATTAGTTATACAATTGCATATAGAAATAGACTTGCATGGAAACCCCAATGCTTGTAAAACTTCCTTGCTATAGTTTCTTGCATGAATTGGCTGCTGTTTGGACCCAAAGTATTAAACCTATGGTCATAATTTTAAATGCAGATTCTGAGGTCCCCACCAAGATATTCAGAAGATCTGAGGCCAAGCCAAGAATATACATTTTCTAAATAGGTGACATGGTGAAGAGGGTCTGAGGACCACTCTGTATACTCAAGCCAGACAATAAAAAGGAGATCACTCTTATTTCTCCAAGTTAATAGACTATTAAGTCTGCTAAACATCATCTCAACACTGTATCAGTTTCGTAAATTATAGGCCTGGGTCTGTCAAACTCATATCTCTTTATGAGGAACACATTTGAAGCTATTTGTATTGTTGCATTTGCCAAAAATGTCAGTCAAAAATAGAAAGTTTTTTCATAGCATTTATTGCTCTCTTGTCAGCCTTCTACTCTACAGATTATTGAAATAATTTTGGTAAGTTGTGGAAGGTGGGAAGGGGAGGGGAAATAATATAAAAGATAAAGGGAGAGAGGATAAACTCAATGTAAATGATGCAACTTTATGAGTACATGGGAAAAATAGGGGCATGTAACCCATAACTGCATAGGAGTTTTGCTACATATTGATCAAAAGGTTCCATAAACTTTGTAAGTTGATGAAAGTATAACCAAAAGTGATGTAATAGTTGTACAATGGAGATAGAAAATGCTGTATTGCTCTGTACCCCACCAACATTTATCAATAAGTGGAAAAAGTAGTAAAAAACCCTCTGGTATCAGAGATGGATCACTTTGTCTACATGTGCTATAACTTAGTCTGCAGGCATAACGACCTTGATAAGCTTGTGCGCTAGCAATTCAGTTTCAAATGTGGGTTGGTCAAAGAACTAGGCACTCGAAGTACAGATTCCAGAACATGTTAGAAATAACCACTACAAGATGTTCTGGAATTGAACTGTATTAGCCTAACAGGTATTGGCAGGCATTCTTTTGTTTGATGAAACAAACAAGGCAGTGGAATTTATTGCCCTATTTAGTAGGGGAAAGGGGCAAAAACCTATGTAGAGAAGACAAAGAACTTTTTTTTTTTTTCCAGAGCAGCTAAAATAAAGTACAAAGGGAGTTGCTCATCCTTTTGGACAACTTCACACATTCCGACTTCAGCATCATCAGGGACTTCCCAGTCCCATCCTCCACCCTCTCCTCAAGCATTTGAGTTCAATGTCCGCAGTACTGACCTTACCTGCCCAGAGCCTCTCAGCTTGTTCCCTTCCCTCCACTACCTCCCACCTGAAGGTTAGCCACAGCCAGTGGTAACACAGGGTGGGGCTCAGAGTGTGGTTTTTAGATCAGCTTGCGTCAATATCTGGGAACATATTAGCAATGCAAACTCAAATGCCTCTCTCCAGACCTTCTGAGTCCAAAAGTCTGCATGGAAGATGCTAGCAATCTGGTTCAACAAGTCTTTCAAGTGATTCTGACCCACGCTGAAGACTGAGACCCCACTCTAACAATTCTTGCAGGTTCTCTTCCTCACTGCAATTACCTTGCCCACCAATTACCTTGACTGCCAGACAGAATTTCCAAACCAGAGATATGATCATATTACTCTCGAGGGCAAAAGCCTTCCACTTTCCTCCTTGTAAATCTTAGGAAAGTGTAATACAGTCTGAGCATGTTCTACGTGCTAGGCTGTGTAGCTCTTTCTTAGATAATAAAGAAACGTGTGATAGATGACTGAGTGACCACCTGCTCTTTTGTAGCATCAGATGGCAATAGTCCCATCAGTTGCTCTGTGTCTTGGCCGCACATGAGAACCATCTGGGGACTTCATAAAAACATCCCACCCTAAAACACGGACTGTGGCTCTCTGTGGGTACGGTCTTGCATCCTATTTTTAAAAGCTCTCTGAGGAAATGATGTGAAACTGGGTCGAGAGCCACCTTCTGACTCCTGCCTCTTGGCCTGTTTCTCTCACGGCTGGATTGACTTTGTCCCCAGCTGCAGCCGCCACTGCCATGCCCCTGGGTCTGTCATTAATCTTGAATGGAATGTTAAGAGGCAGGGGGCAGTAGCCAGGCTGACTCAGCATTGCATCTGTGGGGTTTCGCATCTACTGCCTAACTAATGCTTGGTGTTCAGAAAGTGCCCTGGCCTGAGTGTAACACTGATGTACTTCACCATCTCTATTCTAGTTCTGTTAACTGTCTCAATATTGAAAGTTTAAAAAAAAAAAAACCAACCCCAGTAGTACATGATTATTGTATATAGTTACCTTGTCCCTGGTGTGCTTCGATCTAGAATAGTTCTTCAGCCTGTGTGTTTCATGATACTGACAGTGTGGGTTGCAAGCCAACTTTTCATATAAACTGTTCCTTGTTTGAAAAAAAAGAAAGAAAGAAAGAAAGAAAGTGCCCTGGGCTTTCCATAGGCTACTTTCTACACAACAGCCTGAAGGAGTTGGTTTAAGTCTCAGATCGTAGCCCTCCTCTTCTCAGGACCCCCCCACAGGTTTCCCATCTCCTTGGGATTAGAAGCAGTCAGAAGCTGTTTAGGTGCCTCCCCTTTCCCTCTACCTACACCCTGTTTCCACCCATTGACTTTCAGACCCTGGCAACTCTTCTCCCCCCAGCCACACTGCTCCAGGCACACTGACTTCCTTACTGCACCTGGGGTGCACGAGGGCCGTCGCACTTGCTAGTTCCTCTGTCTGTAATCATTTTTACCTCTTTGTAGGTCATCCTTGTAGTTGTCAGGTGGTGTCAAGTTGAGTCCAACTCATAGCGACCCTATGTATAACTGAATGAAAGGTTACCCCACTGGACAGTGCTTCTCTGCTCTTCATAGGGTTTTCCATGGCCAGTTGTTTTGGGAGTGGGCTGCTGGTTCCTTCTCCTTAGTCTGTCTTAGTCTGGAAGCTCAGCTGAAACCTGTCTACCATGGGTGGCCCTGCAGGTATCTGAGATACTGGTGGCATAGCTTTCAGCATCACAGCAACACACAGGGCCCCGTAGCAAGACAAGGTGACAGGCACGTGATACTGTAACTCAAATGTCCTCTTCTTGAGGCCTAATTGGGCCACTCTGCCCACTGCTGGCACCTTCCTGGACACTTCTTTGTTTTATTTATTTGTGGTGTATTGTCCACTTCAAAGGCAAACTCCATAGAGAAGGGAATTGGTGCTTAATGCACACTGACAGAATCAGCTGGCTGTGGTGGCACACATACCTGCAATCCAAACACTAGGGAGGTAGAAGCAGGAAGATTGAGAGTTCAAGGCCAGCTTGGGTGACAAAATGAGTTTGTAGCCAGCTGGAACTACATAACAAGGCCCTGTCTTAAAAAACTAAAAAAAAAAAAAAAAAAAAAAAACAATGCCAGAAGGAACAAATGGCTGACCCCAATGGCCAGGCTGCCGGTCTTCCAGTTCACCTTAGAGCCTGACCTTCTGGCTTGTCCTCTGTGCCCACTGTCCTGCCTTGATGACCTCTCACTCACCCCAGAATAACTAAGGCAGGATCCCTGCTCTCCTCTGGCTGGACTTTGTAGAGCCTGGACAGCTGCTCTGAATGCCACAGGCCTTCCGTGTTCATGCCTAATGCCACACCTACTAGTCCCACCTCAGCACCTCCCGAGATTCCTCTGCCAGCCCACACTGGCTCATCCCGAGCTTGACCATTTTCCTCAGCCTCTGCCGATGGCTGGGAGCCATATGTAGTCTGCACCATTCTAGTGGGGGTCACCCATGGGCCTGCCTACTGTCTGTCTTCTTCACTCATCCCATTTACCTCTTGAGCCCCAAGCACCTTTTCTGACAGAGGAACTGTTGTGTATTGGAATCATTCAACCAAGCCTAGAATAGTGCCTAACCCTTTGCAGTCACACGGTGTAGAAATATTTGTTGAATTAGTGAATGAATGATTTTCATTGCATTGTTTAAGAATCTTGCTGCCACTACTGTTTGCATGTATGAAAAGGAAGAGAATCGACACAAAGTGATGATTCCATTTGATGATTCCATTTGGAAGAAGTTAGAATGAGCTGCCCTGCTTCTTGATCACTTTGTCATTCAAATGCATTGTTGCTTGCCCCCTCCCCCGCAAAAGTAGTAAGCAATTTGAAAATAAAATTGCAGGTCAGTAGCTTTAGAAATGCTAATGAAAGTATAAAAGAACACTCATGAAATTTCACAGCCATATATTATAAAACCAGCAAGCATCCATTTTAAAACTTGGAAACTTGGCATCTAGAAGTTTCTAAATGTCTAGGTGTCAGATCAGAATACAAGCAGATATATAACTGACATTTTTGCTTTTCATAGTGAGACTGAGGCTTAAGGAAATCAGAAGAACAATTGTGAAGCAAATTCTTTTCTCTTATGTTGAAAAAAAAGGGCAATTTTTAATGCCTTTCTGTGATAGTATTTCTCAGGACACTACAGCCTTGGAAAAATAAACCAACACAAAACAGCCAAAGCTTCTAATGGCTAAAGAGGTGCAGTTTCTCCTCTTGCTTTAGAAATAATGATACTAACAAAAATGACTGTTCAGGGGATTTACATATGTTATCTCACTTGGTCATTCTGTTTGCCTTGTGAAGAAGAAGAAATTACTGTCATGCAAAAGATAAAGAGCAGCCCCCATTTCTGTGTATTTATCCAAAAGAATTGAAATCAGGATCTCAAAGAGATATACACAACCCGCATGTCCATTGCAGCATTACTCACAAAAGCCAAGTTGTAAAAATAACTTAAAAGTCCACTGACAGATGAATGCATAAATAAAATGTGGTATATCCATATGATGGAATACTATTCAGCCTTTAAAAAGAAGGAAATTCTGCAATATGCAATGAGTTTGACAAATCTGATGATACTATTTTGGGTGAAATAAGCCAGTCACAGATGACAAATACTGATTTCACTTAGATGAAAAGTATCTAAAATAGCCAAAGTTATGAAATTAAAAAATAGAATGGTGGTGCCAGGGGCTGGGGAGGGGGAGAAAGAGAGAGTTACTAATCAGTGGACATATAGTTTCAGTTAAGAAAGATGAACAAACTTGGTAGATTTTCTGAACTATAGCCAACAATCCTGTGTTATACACTTAAATATTTGCTAAGAGGGTCCTTTCATGTTATGTGTTCTTATCATAATAGAATCAATATTTTAAAACAATGCACACAAAAAAGATATAGAATCCAAAGTTCAGCAATATCTAAGTGACTTTTAGGTAGGATTAGTAGAGCCAGGAAAGAAAATTGCCCTCACCCCTGACTTGCAGGCATTTCTAACTTCCAGTCTCATTCCTTCCTCAATCATTTGCCTAACTCTGTTCAGGGAAAGATATACACTTACATAAAGTATATGTACAAAGTATTTAGGATAGCAAGAGACATACTAAAATGTCATTTGTTATGTATCCAAAATACAATTTAATAGGATGCCCTATGTTTTTATTTGCTGAATTGGAGAATCTGATTCCTGTTATTGTTCTCTGACATACCTAATTACTACTTTTGTGCTATACTACAAAGGGCTTAATTAAAAATAAAGAATGCAAAGGAAATTGCAGAAGGTCCCTCTATGCCTTCTTAATCTAGGCTTTCATCTCATTAGTCTTTGACACTTATCACACTGAGTCTCAAATCATCATTATTCCTGAGCCTGTTTTTCCACCAGTATTGATAATCAGGTGCAGAGAGGGGAGGGGTATTTCATGCCTTATTCACGCCTCTCCTTGTTCCTTGTTGGTTCCTTGTTCAGTGCCTTTACCAGAGGGTCCATCTGCTGGAGAAGCCGGGTCAAACTGGGCCATGCCTAGAGGAGTAGGGAAGGGCATAGTCGGGGGTGGACTGCTTCATGGAGAGGTCTGCCTTGACTGAGTGGGAGACACTACTCCTTATGATTCCTGATCCAGTATTTGGGAATTCACTTACTTGCTCAAATTTATCTGTAACCCCCAAACCGGTACTTATGGGGGCTTTCATGGTGATTCACAAACAAGCACAGAGGGGCAAAAAGTGTGAGTTGCTCAACACATGCATTCCTAGTGGAGCTGCATTGAGGCAACGCTCCACCATGTCTCAGCTCTCATCCTGTGAATAAGTGTCATTTTCAAGGTGGATTTGTTGCCATATTTTTTTTTTTTGCAGTTTTGTTGGTGATTTCACTGTTTAAAACATCTACCAGTATAGTACTGACATGCTGAGTGCTGTTTCTAAGAAGACTGCAATGCACCTTTAAGAGAAAATACATGCACTTGATAAACATTGGGGCTGTCGGTTATGAGTGGTTACAAGTCAGTGTAAGTGGATCAACAATATACATTCAATCAGGAACATACATAAAGCAAGGTTGGGTATAGATCTATTGACAAAAAAGTGGTGGCTATAGGCTGGCAGGAAACTAACTTGCATTTCCACTAGGAACAATGATATTTCCTCTGCGAGCAATGCTTCAATGTTCTTTATTCAGTGTTTGCAGCAATTTTATAGAATATAACTACTCTGAGTAATGAGTATTGGCTGGGGGCTCTTAGCTGTTCCTCATTTGTAGGACTATAATAGGCATTTCATCTGGCAGGTAAGGACAAATGGGGGCCAGGGAGATAGATTGCTGAAACATGTTTCTAAAAAGACAGAAAAACCTGGCAGAGTACGGTATTAGGAAGGAGGCAGAGGATGCAAATGGAGTTGCTACTTTTCTACACATCGAAGGTGTACCTTTTGAGAGAATACCAGTGGCAAGCTTTCTTGCTTCTGGCGTTTGTTTTTCCTTTACAAGCTTCATTTTTATTTCCACTTTTTCAAGAAGAAAGTTTCTTGGCAGCAGGTAAGAGGACTTATGGGATTTTGTCTTGGGATCAGATATCTCTGCATTCTGCTCCAATCCAAGCAGGGAAAGAGGAATGGATCGCTCCAGCTTGACAAGCATAGGGTTAGGATGTTTCATGCGATTTTTGTTAATGTACCTAGGGAAAGCCAGAAAGCCAATTTATCGACATCAGCCCCTTTAACCCCATTTCCCCTGAATGACTCAGTCATCTACTGCACTAGATTTTGTTGCTTCTGGGAATTCTGAAAGGTGTTAGAATTAAATGACCATTACTCAAACATTTTGTACTTGTTGCTTTTGAAAGAAAGCCTTGTCCAAAAGGCCTCTCCTCTCCTGGAGTGAAGTACAGAGATCCTCGAACAAAACCAGATACGTAGATTAGACGGTTTTCTCCCATGAAGGGTCCTGTCATTTTTAAAGTGTCTGTTACTGAGAAACTGGCTTCTCAAGTCCAGCCTCATGAAGTGTCTGACAGACAGCAGCACCTCCTGGTCCATTCTCTCCTGTGACGCAGCAGACCCAGTTAGGGCAGAGCAATGAGCTGACTTTGCCATTGTTTTTCTGCTTCTTTGCTATACATTGAGTCCAGGTCCCTGGTATTTATTCTCCACCCTTTCCACTTTCATTTTCAGGAAAAATTACCAGTTGAAAGAGTTTCTGAGAATATCAGTTGGTGCAACTATTTTGTACAAGCACCTGGCAATATCAACTTCAAAGATGTCCACCCTGTAACCCGGCAATTCCACTTGTAGAAATTTATGCTGCAAATGGGTGCCCAAAGAAATAGGTATAAAAATGCTCATGAAGTGCTGTTTCTAATAGCACAAAGCAAAACAAAAACCTTGAAGCAACTTGCAATGCCATATGTGAAGCCTTTTAGAGAAAAGAACATCTTTAGTATTGATCTGGAATATCTACAACTGCCTATTAACTAAACACAGCAAACTGCCGGAAATGTGTAGTATAGGACTATGTGCCTGTGTGCATAGAAATCTGTAAAAGCCTCTGTTGACGATGGGGATCTTTTTTTTTTCTCTCTTCTTTTTTTTTTATTGGAAATTTTTAATGTACACCCTAATGTGATTCATTCTGATGTGCTTTTCATCATGACATTTCCATATATGCATTTTGTTGTACATTATTCATATAGGTTCCCCCTTACCCTCTTGTACACTTCCTCCCCTCCACCCCCCTATCAAAGACTTCTCTACCATTTACTTGTCTTTTTATGGTAATATTTATCTATCCTTGGGTTCCAGTACTGTTTAAAATAGAAACTTTTTCTGTAATGAACTTTCCTTTTACCTTGTCAGAACTATTACATGCATTTTCCTAGACCATCTATAATAATACCATTCTTAGCTTTTTGTTCTTTTATTATGATCCAACCTTTGTATAGGATTTTTTCCTTCTTATAATTTTGATTCAGCTCCCACATATGAGTGAGAACATGTGGTGTTTCTCTTTCTGAGCTTGTGTTTGTTCACTTAAAATAATTTTCTCTAATTCCATCCATTTTACTGCAAATGGCCTATTTCATTTTTCTTGATTGTTGAGTAGTATTCCATTGTATATATGTACCATAGTTTTTTTATCCATTCTTCTGTTGAAGGGCACTTTGGTTGATTCCATATCCTTGCTATTGCGAAAAGTACTGCATTGAACATGGAGATGCAGGTGTCTCTGTGGTATGATGACGCATTTCCCTTTGGGTAAATTCCCAATTGAGACAAGGGCCTGGAAATCCACTCCCAAGGCAATCCCAAAATAGTCAGCCATTGAAAACCCTATGAGGGTCGCTATGAGTCAGATACCGACTTGATGACACCTAACAACAACAACAACAAATTCCCAATAGTGTTATAGCTGGGTTATACAGTAGATCTATTTTCAGTTTTTTAAGATACCTCCATATTGATTTCCAGTGTGGTTGGACCAATTTACACCTCCACCAATAATGTAAGAGTGTTCCTTTTTCACCATAACCTTGCCAGCATTTGTTGTTATTTGTTTTATTGATCTTGGCCATTCCTACTGGTGTAAGGTGAAATCTCAGAGTTGTTTTAATTTGCATTTCCCTAATGGCTAGGGATATTGAGCATTTTTTCATGTGTTTCATGGCTTTATGGACCTCTTCATTTGAGAACTATCTTCTCAGTTCCTTTGCCCATTTGTGTATTGGGTTATTTGTTTTCTTGGGAGTTTTTTTCTTGAGTTCTTTATAAATTCTGGTAATTAGACCTTTGTCTGATGTATAGGATGTGAAGATGTTTTCCCATTCCATGGGGGTTTCCTTGACTCTGTTAATTGTTTCTTTTGCTGTGCAGAAGCCTTTCAATCTCATGTAATCCCATTTATCTATTCTTGTTGCAATTTCTTGAGCAATGGAGTCCTATTAAGGAAATACTTTCCTATGCCTATATGATGAAGTGTATTGCCTAACTTGTCTTCTATAAGTTTTAAAGTTTCTGGTTTTATGTTGAGATCTTTTATCCATTTTGAGTTAACTCTTGTGCATATTGAGAGATGCAGGTTGGTTTTCATTTTTCTGCATGCGGATGACCGTGTTTCCCAGAACCATTTATTGAAAAGGCTATCCTTTTTCCAGTTTACTTGCTTTGCTCCTTTGTCGAAAATCAGGTGGCTATAGGTGCGTTGAGGTATTTCTGGGTCTTCTATTCTGTTCCAGATGTCTTCGGGCCTATTTTTGTGCCAGTACTGAGCTGTTTTTGTTATCACTGCCATATAGAATAGCTTGAAGTCAGGGACTGTAATTCCACCTGCATTAGTTTTGCAGCTTAAGAGTGTTTTGGCTTATATGTGGTCTTTTGTGGTTCCATATGAATTTTTGGATCATTTTTTATATTTCTGTAAAGTCAATCAGTGGAATTTTAATGGGTATTGCATTAAATCTATAGATTACTTTTGGTAGGATAGCCATTTTTACTATATTAATTCTCCCTATCCAGGAGCAGGCAAGGTCTTTCCATTTTTCAGTGTCCTCTGCTATTTCTTTCTTTAATGTTTTGAAATTTTCCTTGTAGAGATCTGATGTGTCTTTGGTTAGATTGATTCCAAGGTATCGTGAAAGGTATTTTTTTCTGAAATTTCCTTCTCTTCCTGTTTGTGGTTGGTGTAAAGAAAAGCTATTGATTTTTGTGTATTGATTCTATAACCTGCCACTTTGCTGAAGGAGTTGATTAGTACTAGAAGTTTTCTGGTTGAGGTTTTGGGGTCTTTCAGGTATAGAAGATGATGGGGACCTTTGAGGTCACTTGAATTGAGTATGTAGGGGCATCGTTTTTTTGTTATAATAAACATGTATGCTTTTATAATGCTATAAAAACAAATTTTATGAAGTCTGCCTCAAAGGATTATTTTCCATTCAGGGAACTTCTGTGGAGAGGCAGTGACTGAGGAATCAGACACTGGCCTGCTGAGTCACCCCATGTGACGTTGACGGGGCTGCCTGTCCACATATGCTGACTAAACCATCTGTTCCAGTGATGCTGGGTGGATTTCAAGGTTTCCACCTCATTCCTCTGCTATTGGTTGTCACAGGTTAGTTTGGACCTGACCTAAATTATTTGAAACCCAGGCATCCCCTGTCACTTTGGGACTAATGGAAACTTGCCCTCCTGTGTGGTTAGTGACATGGCCCCTGTGTTCATCATCTCACTGACCCCAGACCAACACACTCTGTAGGTGCGGACCATGGAAAGACCTGAGCCAACACCTGAGCGGTGTCAACACGGCTCTCTCTCTGTGTTCTCTTCCATCTACGCGCTCCACAGCCCACCTAGGGAAAGCCTGTGGCACTCAATTAAGGCGGAGCGGGAAAGGGTCACCCTCGCTCCGGCTCACTCGCCTGCTGCTGACTGAGTTCCATGGGGAGGCTGGACTTCCTGTCAGTCCCTGTCACCTCTCTGGGACTGGTGAGCAAAAGTTTGCTTCTCATGTTCTGCTTCTGTTGCAAATCGCTGTCTAGGGGCTCTTAGGCTCTGTCTGGACAGAGGTGGGTAAGGGGCAGCTCCCTTAGTGTTGAAGACCTTGAGTTCCAGAGGCTTCCAGGCTGTGGTTCCAAACCCAGAGGCTTAGTGCCCAGGGGTGAGAGCTGCTTAGTGCCCAGGGGCGAGAGTTACAGCTTGTGAGCTTGGGGTGTCAGGACCCTGGGCTCTTTACCCCTTGGCAGCTGTCCTTAACTCTGCCAGGAACCTAGGCTTGCCGTCCTTCTTAGGCTCCTGCCTTAAGGCTCCTGCCTTAGGCTTTTCAAAGCCTCTTGTCCTCCACAGTCTCAGCTTCTTGCACATTCTGCTCTCAGATTCTCTCTGAAACTCTTCCGCTGACTTCTAGGCATTAAAGAATTGCACTGGTTTCAACCCAGAGTGAGAATTTCAGGGAGTAAGGTTTCAACAGTTTGGTTCATAATCAATTCAAAAGATGTTTGAAACCTGGCCTGTATATTTGTTGAAATGGCATAGTTATATGCTGTGTAAAAATATGCTTTCGATTCATTCAGTTCAACAGCCATTTTTCTGAGCTCCTACTATGTGCTAGGCACTGGGCATGATTTACGTATTGAATGGATTATTCAGTTGGGCTTAACAAAGACTCCATTTGTCTTTAAATATTTCTGTGCTGAAGAGCTGACTACTGTTGAGTTACGAAGCACTGATTTTCATAACTATAAAATAACACTATCATCTTTTGTAATAAGAGAAAATGCTTACCATTGCTTGCCTAAAAATGTTGGTGAAGAAACATCCCTGAGCACAATCTGTGAAATCTCCTAATTCAATTCTAGGCTGTCATGTTCTAAAACATGTAGGAATTAGATGAGTCAGTGTAGAAAGAAAAAAATTCTTCTGGTCTAAGTCTGCAGACAGAAACAGGGAAAAATTTTTATTTCAGATCTCAGGGATAATGTCAAAGAACAATTAAATTATCTTGTTAGCCATAAAGAATCCATGGGATTTATAACATCCCTTGAAGAGAAGACAGGAAACAAAAAAGGGGGGAAACAACATAATGAATCACCTCTGAGAAATTCAGAAATATTACACGGGTCCACAGAGGGCTCTCCTGTGGAGAGGTGGGAGCAGTATTTGGTAACTCCTAGTTAGCATGATGCCCATCCCAGCTGTTTGGTCGTTTTTGTGGATTAAAACAAATAAACAAAAATAATAAATTTATTCTATGCATAGAATACATACCATTTCCTCTCTTCCTGAGGCTAGCTTTCAGGAATTATTATTTGGGAGGGGGAGCTTATGTTTTTAGAACCTTCACAGAACAGTGGCCTCCACTGGAACTAAAAGGATTATGAGTTCTTCTTGGTCCTCTTTCCTCTGCCCTTTCTTTCCTTGGAAGCAGAGAGACCACTGAGTTCCATTTGTTTTTACTTTTGCTAATCCATTCATCACTCAGCAAATATTTATTAGGAGGAACCATATTCCAAGCCCTGAGCCACTTGGTGACATTAGAGATGAAATGGTGCCCTTCTGACCAGCAGAGACCTCACAGCTTAATAGCAGAGACAGCCACACAAGCAACAAATAACAGAATTATCTTCAATTGTCCTCTTCCCTCCATTCCCAATGTCAAGTGCTGTTGTCTCTACCTCTAGTCTGCGTCTCCAACCTGACCACTGTGCTCCAGTTCATCTGCCTCCACCTGAGACCACTTTCTCCTCTCACCCACACCAGCTGGTTCCCCTGCTTCTGCTTCTGTTCCCTGCAGTCCCTTTCCTCATAGCCACTGGAAGGATCTTCAAAGAAAAAATAGAAGTCAGAGCATGTCACTGCTCTGTTCAAAACCTACTAGTTGTTTGCTATTGAACTTAAGAGTCAAACTCCTTACAAGGCCTCTGTCTCTTTCAGTCCCTCTGATTCCATTATATTTGGTGCTCATTAGGGTCTTTTCCAGCTCATTCTTCCCTCTGGGCCTTTGTATCTGCTCCATCTCTGACCCAATAATCTTCATGTCTTTGCTTGAGTTGCTAGGCTTCAGCACAAATATTCCTACTTTGGAGAGGCCTTTCTTAACCACCTTCCTTAAAGTATGATTTTTCTAATTTTTATATACCATATCACCCTATTCAATCTTTCATGGCCTTGACTATTGTCTGAAATTGCCTTATCTCCTTGGTACTTGTTTGTTGTCTGTATTCTCCATTGAGATTGCAAGGCCGAGGGCAGCAGGGACTGGCTGGATTTATGTGCCTCTATCACCTGGGTATAGGTTAGTGTCAGTGTGTATTTGTGGAATGAATGAATGAATATGTGTGTATCTGTCTATAAATAGAAGTATCATTATATATTCTCCTGGTCTTTTGTGCTGGCCATACTATTTGTAAATTAATCCTAACATTAATAGAGAGAATTATGTGGCCACACATAGTTTTAAGAGAAGCAATGTTAGGGTTTTTTTTTAAAAAATGTCTTTCAATTATATTTTAGTATCTTTTCATAATTAGTGTATTATAGTGGATAAATGGGGCTGGGATTTAGCTCAGTGGGTAGAGCGCTGTGCTGCAGTCTCTGAGGTCCCAAGTTCAATTCCCAGCACCGCAAAAATGGGAGAAGGACCTGGCAATCCACTCCCAAGGCAATCCCGAAACAGTCAGCCATTGAAAACCCTATGAGGGTTGCTATGAGTTGGATACCGACTCGACGGCACCTAACAACAACAACAAGTGAATAAATATTACAAATATTTTCTAAAACAAGTAGGACAGAGTGTCAGGGAACACTAAAGATAAAACTAAGTACCCCCAAATACACAGGAATTAAAAATAAGAGAGAAAATTTCTGCTAACATACATGCAAATTTCTTCTTTTCCATAAAGAATTTAATCATGACTATTTGTTTACGAATCAGAAATTGCTTTCACAACACCTTTTAAACCATAGATATTCAGGAAATTGTTTAGTGATTAATAGGTAAATTCTAAGTAAATATTTAACCTCCATTTATTTTAGAAATATGGAAAAGCATTTTTTGAGCTGAACTCTTAAGTACAGTTTCCTTTTAAATTAACATATTAATTATACATGTTAATGAGGTTTGGTGTAGTATTTCCATACATGTATATATTTTGTACTAATTGAATCTACCCCTCTTCCCTTTACCCCTCCCATTCTTTAGTAATCCTTATTCTACTTCCAGGTTGATTTTTTTTCTTCTGCATATGAAATAGAACATGTGGCACTTATCTTTCTGTGTCTAGCTTATTTCACTTAAGATAGCATCTTCTAGTTTTATCTATTTTGCTGCAAATGAAAGGATGTCATTATTTATGGCTGAATAATACACTATTGTGTATATATCCTACATTTTCTTTATCTTGTCTATTGTGAATAGTGTCAAATTAAATGGGAATATAGGTATCTCTTTGGCATGCTAATTTCATTTCCTTTGGATACATACCCAGAAGTTGCATAGCTGGATCATATGATTAATAGATCCATAGATCTATTTTTAGTATTATTCAAACCCTCCATAATGTTCACTATAATTGCAGTGCTACTGACATTCCCATCAACAGTGTATAAAAGTTCTTTTTTCCCACATCCTCTCCAGGACTTGATATTTGTCTTTTAATTTTTGATAATAGGCATTCTCACTGGGGTGAACTGGTATCTCTGTAGTTTTGATTTGCATTTCTCTGATGGCTAATGGTATTGAGGAATCTGTTTGTTGTTGTTAGGTGCCATTGAATTGGATCTGTGGAGTCCCAGAGATAGGAATGTTCACAAGTTTCTGACCCTCAGATCAGAGCTCACTTCTCAAGATGGCTCCTGGCTACTGCATCCTAGGGAATGATGTGAGATCCTGTTCCAAAGCAAGGCTACTGGGAAACTTTTAGGTTACTTATCTAAGTGAGTTGACAGCCTGCGAAAACGACCAAACTTTCCAATAGCAGCTTGCCATGAAGAAGGGAGACTCATCCTCGGACGGTTGACCCTGGTGGCATCTGGCAGGGTATTGTCTTTTATTATGCTGCTACCCAAAATATCTGAATCTTAAAAGGTTCAGAGTCTTGCTGTCTTCCAGTGTTCTCCCACAGTCACTCATCTCAAAATGCATCTTACACTTGTTACCTTGGCTCCTCTTTGTAGAGGAAGAGATGAGTACTTGGCATCCCTATTCAGCCATCTTGGATCTCCTCGTGGTGATTGGTGTTAGAGATTTTTAATTTTCTGCTCTTCTGGAGTATTGGTAATTAGTGGTTTATTCACTTTTGATGGCTCCTTGAGAACCTGAATACAACCCTGGATGTTCTGTGTAGAATGATGTACGTTTGTACACATCTACCAAAATTTTCCTACAAATCCAGTGGGTTTTTGTAGGGGGACTATAATGTCTTAATGTGGGGAAATGAACATGGTAAAGTATTCCCTAATGCATGATGATTATGGGAGTCCAATCTATATCAGATAAAGGTAATCAGGGGTTGTGAGTGTTTCATGTAGCTCAGTCTTTTGGTCCACAACCCCCAAGGGAGGCTAACAAACTAATCCCTTGCTGTTGGGAAGGAAGCTATGCATTCGCTTGGTATGAGGTTGTTTTGTTTTTTTTTTTTTTTTTTTGGAGTTTGAGGACACCCTAGAGGGCTGTGTCTCTTTTTATTAGGTTAAACAAAGGCTCAAGGTCAGTTTAGAGGACAACATAAATTTAGCATGCCATAGGAACAGAGCTGCATAAGGAACAATGCAGTTGACTAATATAAGATTCAGCATACAATAATTATTATTTTCATAATTACTAAGATATGCTTCTTCGGAGTGGTATGAGTTTTGACAAGCTACAGTGATGTGGTTTTCATAGTCACTTTCAGGACTTCTCTCTTTAAGAAATGACACTAATCTCATTGGGTTTGAAGAGAACTTTCCAGAAGCTTATAGTCATGTTTTGTTTGGGGTATATCCTAGAAAATTGTCCAGAGAGCTTTACCAAATACCTTCTAGGGGAAATAGCTCAAATCCATTCTTTCTGCATAAAACTGACTAAGCTGGTACTGTGTGCATGGAGGGAAAACATTTCTATTGCCTTGCCCAGCTGCCTGGAGGAGGGGGAAGGGGTTCTGGTAGGCATTGTAAATGGTATGTGACATCTGGCTGTTTCTTTCCTGGTAGAAAACTAGTTACCTGATCTCACCTTCAGTAGGTAAGGCCATGAGGCTATGTCACTAGATCTAACCAGTTAATCTATGAGCAGAAATAATGCTCATCACTTCCAAGCTACAACATGGGAGCAAATACAAAATCGCCATGAACTCTCTTCCCCTACTGTTGAGGAGGAAGTCTCATGCAGTATGATGTAGTCACAAGATTGAAGTGGGCTGGTGGGGAAGAGCTGTCTTTGAGGGTCACCTAGGCCTGTAATAGATGTTGCATGAGTAAGAAATAAACTTTCATTGTGTTAAGCTCCTGGGATTTCTATTAATTTACTGTTCAATGTATTTTGACCTATTCTGACTTATGCTGCATCAAACCCAGGATGGCCAACTGCAGATGACCTCAAGTAAGTTGCTGTCTCTGACTTGACTTATTTCAAAGCTCTCCCCAACAGAGTAGTCCATTTTGGATGCTAGCTACCAAGCTCAATTGACACTCTTAAAAATACTCAGGGAGGATGACTAGATGAGCTCAGAGCCTGCTTCCCCAAAGGTGACCCAGTTCGCCTTGAGCTTCTTCTCTATCTCCATTTGGGAAGGCTGGGTCTGAAAGCCACTGAACAGAGAGGTGTGAGGTGCTTTGTGTTATCCTATATTGTCTTGTATCCTTGCAATACACCTCAGAATCTAGGCAACAACTCTCAAAGCTTTCCAGTTACATGTTTCCAGCATCAGTAGAGAGAAAATGAATCAGTGCATTGTTGTTCTTAGGTGTCCTTGAGTTGGTGTCTGATTCATAGTCACCCTATGTACAACAGGTAAAACAACGTTGTCAGTGCTTTTCTGCTATTCATAGGGTTTTCAATGGCTAATTGTTTTCAGGAGTGGGTTGCTGGGTCCTTCTTCCAAGCCTACAGCACCTGGTGTTCCCGGGTGGTCTCCCATCTAAGTACTAACCAGGCCCGACCCTGCTTAGCTTCCGAGATGTGATGGGGATTAGTAGCCACAGTGGTAGGGCTGCAGGCTATTGAGTGCATAGGTTGTCAGAAACTGAAATTTTCTTGGACCAATAAGAGTCGCTACCATTTATCATGACACACAAATTTGTGAAACATCTGGTGTTTTTTAACCTCTTGGTGAGGCCTTTCCCGCACCCTGTGTGAAGGGGCAAGCCCTCCTTCTGCTATAACCGCTCATCCCCTTTTCTCGCTTTATTGTTTTCCTAGCCCTTGCCATTCTTGTGCATGACATACTTTGCTCAGTTGTAACATTACTATTTGCACTCCCACTGGAGCGCAAGCTCCACAGGTGTAGAAACTATTGCCTATGATTTCATTGCTGTATCTCCAGGGCCTGCGGGTGTGTGGTAGGCGTTTGTTGACTGTGCTGTGCTGTGCAGCCAGATGGGGACTGTGTGACGCACCAGAATGCTGTATGGGTGGGTGTGGTTGAGGCAGGAGCAAGGTGGCTCAGCAGGGCTACTTCGCCTAAAAGCAGAAGCCAGTGACAGATTGGACTGTGGTCCCCCGATTCGGGGCACAGAAGAGGCGTACCGCTTAGAGCCAGGCACCTTATGAAGGGGCCAAAGAAGGCTGTGTAGTAGGTCCTGGACTCAAATTCAGGTTTGGTTAGTTACTACAGTGTCCTGTAGTTTTCCTTCACCACACTTAGAGTTGGGATGCTGCCAGGAGCGACTCATTTACTGAACACGCTGCACTGATCCTTAGGTGGGAGGGACCGGGCTTGGTGTTGGCCTCACTGTCTGAGTGGGGCCCCAGGTCTCCCACTTAGAAACGGGATAACTCTTGGTTCTTCTCCATGGGCACCCCTCAGCCCACCACCTGTTCTTTGCCCCCTGCTACCTCTGTGTTCCCGGGAGGCTGACCTCTGTGGACTGCCTCACCCCAGCTCCCTGTCCTCCCACTTCCTATTGCGCTTGCTCAATGGGGGACATCAGCAGGACAGAGGTGGTGAGGAGAGAGCAGTTGGGGTATGGGGTATTTAACTCCAGTGCACCTGTTACCCCTTGTTCCTTCTTTGCCTCTGTGGTCTGGCGACAGATTGTATTGGGTGGTTCCTCTTCTTTGGCTGTGGTTTTCCCTGGAGTATGATAACAACATTCCTCCCCAGTAACCCCCATGCAGCTCCTTTAAACCTTGAGATGCTAATAGCTTTCCACTGTCCTTATTTGCTGCGTGCTCCATCATCTCTTATAGGTTGGGTGTGCTGCTTCCTGTTGGGACTCTGGAAGACCCTTAAGTCCTGCAATTTTTTGGAGTTTTGGTTTTCTTCTATATAAAATGTACAGTCTAATACTTACCAAAACTTGTCTCAAAACTTTATCACATACTGTACCAAGTACTTTACTCAATTAGTCTTCACAGTCATCCTAAGTGATGGTTACCTGTCAAACTCTGATAAAGTGGCTGGCCATTTATGTCAATCTCAACCAGGCAGAGCTAGGATCTACCTCATGCCTGACTCATCTGTCCCCAAAGCCTGAGCTCTCCAGTCCTGGCTGGGGCTGGATGAGGGCAGCTCTATTTCCTTCCAGAAGGAAGCTTGCCTTTCTTAGCAGTGCATGTACAACAATACAATACCCACTTCTATTCCTTTCCCCTAAACCACCTCCTCCTGTCACTCAGGAGGCAAGCCACACCCCCAAGATCTCAGGGGCTGCAGAATGAGTTTGGAAGCCCGTGGATGGGGCAGTGCTGAGTCTCCGGGTGGGCATGTTTGTTTACGCTGTGGGGACTTCAAAGTGAGGTCAGGGGTCTGTGGAATCCATCAAAGGCGGCCTCTTGCCAGGAGCCACACAGAAGGATGACAGAAGGGTAGGGAGGCCTGCAGAGAGGGAGGATTGGAGTGGAGCAAGGGAGAGGAGGTGGCAGAGGCTGGCAGAAGAAGGGGCCCAATAAAGGCCTCCAAAGCCCGTGTGAGTGGTGGCTTTCTAATGGTGCGAAGCTTGGGGAGAGTGGACCTCAGAGCCATAGAGGCAGAAGGAACAGATCCAAGTGCCCATGCCAAGGACATTGCCAGAGAGCTTGGCTGCAAAGCCCCTGAGGAAAGGGAACTCAAATGGGCTTTCTCATTAGCTGAAATATTTGGAATAAATACATGGATTTCTCTGGAGCCTGTTTTTATTACATTTGGAGTCATCTTTCATCAGGGCTGGGAGAGGGGGTGACATGTGTGCCCGTGAAGTGTAACCATTATGCAAATACTTGCATAGACTATTTGATCACTTATGGGAGAGAAAAAAAAAACACCAATGTACTTAAAAGTTTTCCCTTCTTCCCTTCCTCAGAGAAAACACTCCATGTATATGGTAGTCTTAAAGGAAAAAAAAGAAAGAGAGAAAAAGGAAAGAACCTTCAGCTTTTCTTGCTGACTAAGAGAGAACATCACAGGCCGTCTCGCAGATCAGCTGCCTCTTTAGGAATTGCTCAGCAGAGCTGGCAGCCTGGGTATAACCTCGAGATTCCAGTGAGGGGCTGCTGCCTCCACATAACAACTACAGATGGGCTTTGATCATGTCTTTACACTCATCCACATTGAAGAAATACCTGGTCAACTCCTGTTAGCTGAGGGCTTCCTGCTTTCTGGGAGCCAGACAACACTGGCTTCTGGAGGAGCAAGAGAGGGAGCCTCCTCTTGGTCCTCTCTGGGCCTTCCACAGTTCATAGATGGTTTAGTAAGCCCATATATCCATCCGTGCACCACAGAGGGTCAGGGTGCAAAACTAGCCTTTTCCTGATTCCCATAGAAAGACCTGCCCCACAGAGCACCTTGCCTGTGTGGGATAATCAGTGGGGACCTTGAGGAACAGAGAGGGCACTTCACTAAAGCAAATGTAAGTAGACTTGAGATTGAATGTTAGGCAACCCTTACCTTAAAGCCCCTGGTATTCCGCTCTGGGGATTTTCTCCATCACATCTGCCACCTCACACATTGCCCTGCCTCAAGTCAGTTTGGTCATTTCCCTCTCCTTGCTTCTCATGCTTTTCTGTGGTTTTATTTCTCACACCCTCCACATGCTGCCACCGCCGCCACTGCCGTCGCCACCACCACCACCACCACCACCATTGAATCACTCACTGTTGTCTCTCATGTGGAAAGTTCTGTCTCATCTAAAAAAAATTAATGATCATCTCTGATGTCTCAGTTCATAAGTGCCCTTAGTCTCAGCTTCCTTCCAGGTACCTTATTGCCATGAACTACTTTGTCTCCCCATCCAAATCTTAAAGCCCTGATCTTGTGTCATATCTAGAGATGCAGCCTGTGGAAGACAGGTAGGTTTAGATGAGGTCTTGGGATAGGGGGAGGCGAGGCTCAGAATGGGGTTAATGCTCTTAAAAGAAAAGACACCAGAGAATTCTCCCTCTCCTCCTCTCTCTCTTTCCTCTCCTCTCTCTCTCTTTTTCCCCTCCTCTCCCTCTCTCCCTCCCTCTCCCTGTTTCTGTCTCTCTCCCTCAGCCATGTGAGGATAGTGTGAAGGCAGCCATCTTAAAGTAGGAAAGAGGACCCCATCTAGAATCTGACTGTTCTGGAACTCTGATCTTGGTTTTCCAGACTCTAGATCTATGAGAAAATAAATATCTGTTGTTTAAGACATCCAGTCTCTGGGATTATTTAGGGCAGACCACACTGTTATTTATGTCATCTTAAATAGTCTCTCTGTAGCTGTACCACTGTGGTGTCAGATCTTCAAGGCTAAGCAGGGTCAGACCTGCTTAGGGAGATCATGTGGGAATACCAGGTGCTGTAGGCTTGGGAGAAGGAACCAGCAACCCACTCCCAAGAATCAGCCATTGAAAACCCTATGAATAGCAGAGATGCACTGATAATAGTGTTTTGTCTGTTGTACGCAGGATTGCTATGAGTCAGACACCAATTTGATGGCACCTAACAACAAAACAGTCTATGGTATTATTTATGTGATTGTTTGAGGAAGCCTATGGTATTATTTATGGCAGATATTTTTTCAAGTAAAGGCTGTTTCTCCCACACTAGCTACCAAAAGGAATGTTGTTACTAGATATTAGGGTAAGTTCTTATTTTCACGCATCTCCACCCTAATCTACAAGTGCCAAAAAAAAAAAAAAAAAAGAGAGAGAGAATCTTCTAATTCCTCCTTATTATCATATGTTATAATGAAAACTCTGCAATTTACAGGGGCAGGGGAGGAGTCCAGATGGTGCCCACACCTGAAGAGTGGGCCTAGATGATTGCTCCACCTCTCTAGTTTACTTGCCGGTCAGTGGGCAGAATAAATAACTTATAAAATCAGTTCCTGTTCTGCAGCAGTGGCTGGAAGACTTACAGAGATGAGACCCTGCAGGTAATCCTTGAATAATTGGGAACCCTTTCTGGTGAAGGCATCAGAAAGGCTGAGAGTACAAACTGCTTGGGAGCTGATCTATCAATCCAGAAAGATCTTGAGACAGTGCATTCTAGTTCTCCTCACTTGAATTCCACTGAAGATTTAAAGTCAGGATGGAAGCATGAAAGAGGGTGAAGCGTGGCTTTCCCTGAGGAGCTCCACCTCAGGGCCTCTCTGCGTATTTTTATGCAAGAATTGGAATGAAATAGTTGAGATGTCTTTCACGGTCTTCCGTTAGTCTGAATATTTTTTAGGGGAAGGGAAATTTTCTACCCTGCATCATTAAAATTCTTTGTCATTCTCTAAATATTTATGAAACTCTTAATAATATCTCCTATTACTCTTGGTAACATGATCATTTATCTAAAAAAAAAAATGTGTTCTTTGAATCATCTGAGGATCTTGATAAAATAAATTCCCCAAATCCCTTTTTAATTAAGGATGACTCAGAAATCCATTGCGCCCTGTGCTAAAGCACACTTCCTTCTCGGCATTTGCTGCTTGCTCTAGGAATCCAGAGGAATGTAAGAATCGAGACGGGCCATTTGGTTATATCTAGGTCAGGCCCAAAGGACTCTTTATGGGAAGCATGAATTTCCTGCCTTAGCAAAGGCCAAATGATCACCAACTCTTCTGAATTTGTAAAATAGAAAAATGTTTTGAAAGCGCAGCCAGAGGGGTCAGAAAGCCAGGTGGACTATCCCTTTTAGGAAAAACAAGGTACACAATCTGGAGTTAGGAAATGAGAGTTCAGGCCTTGGCTCTGTTGTTTGGGTAGTTTCCTGCTGTTTATGGGGACATTGAAGGGAGAATTCTTTTCCCATCAGATTGTCCTGCAGATTAATTGTGATAGTGTAGGTTGCGTGAGGCCTTTGAGGGAACTCAATACATGGGCTGTGTCTTCCCTGATCAAGCTCTGAACCAATTGAGAAGTAACATGAAGAGCCTCAAGCCTATATCCCAGTACTCAGGAGGCTGAGACAGGAGGCTGTTGAATTCATAGCCATCCTGGGCTACATAGTGAGAGCTTGTCTCAGAAAACCAAAACAATAAACCAAAATAACAATGGCAAAACCCCCAAAATGACACTAAGCGTTTGCTGACATCTGAGTTGAACGTAGGTTGGTGTGTGAGTCAAATTAGCATGTTAGCTCCTGACTCCTGAGTCTCCACCCTGGAAGAGTAGGTTTGAGGGAATGTGTGTGCTGACCCTCATTCCTCAGGCCAGGTAGAGAAAGAAGGAGAAAGAGGCTAAGTCCCGTATGTTCAAGACTTCTGTACCTTACTGTACCATACCAAAAAAATGAAGTTACTCACCTCATCTCAGCCATGTGAGGACAGTGTGAAGGTATCCATCTTAAAGTTGGAAAGAAGACCCCATCTTTCTCCTCTGTCATGAGGGAAAAAGTAGGACACAGTTCTGGAGAGTTTAGGGAAAATTGCTTCTTGGGGAAGGCATAGAGGTTGGGGACAGATGTTTGATTCTAACATTGGTGAATATGCTCTGAAAAATACAATCATCGGTATTCATTACTCTTGCTTACTAAGAATAACTAGCTGACATGGAATATGATATTAGCTAGCATTCAGTGTTTTCATTTAACAATATTCAATATCACGGTGCCAAGTGCCCTGACATTCTCTTTCCACGGATTACCCCATTTAATCTTTTCATTTGCTTAATGAAGAGTTATTGTTCACTTTATAGGTAAGAAAGCCAAGGCACCAAAATGTTATGTCTCTTACCCTTACCCAGAGGTAGTGTATCTTTTATCTATTGTACAACAAAATCCAAAGCTGTCTGGCTGAAAGCACCACATATTTTCTTACAAATATGTGCTTTGATCTCTAAGAGTTGCTGGCAGGGACAGTTCAGCTGGGGCTTAGTGTACAAGATGGCTCTCCTTCCATATCTCATGCCTTAGTTGGGGTCATTGGAACAATTGGGATCTGGCTAAAACTCTCTCTTTGAATCTCATTCTTCAGAGCCTCTGTCTCTTCACTTGGACTCATTATCCAGCAAGATGTTTGGGCTTCTTTATATAGTGGCTTAGTCTTCAACAGTGGGAAGGCAGAAGGTGCCAGGGCCTGAAGGTCTAGACCTGGAAACCACAGTGTATCACTTCCAGTACATCTTCTTGGTCAGAGCAAGGCACAGATCGGCACAGATTCAGGAAGCGGGGAAACAGACTCAATTTTCCAAAGAAGTTGTAATAGACATGTTCAGAAGGAAGCAGCTATTGGGAGGTATCTCTATAGATACTTGTCTGTAGCTTGTAACTGGTAAGGCTGATAGAGGAAAGTAGAGTCTGATTCTAAAATTTTTGACGCTGATGCTCTACTGCCTCCTTAGAAAACAATTTGGATCAGCTGAAAGTCCATCTGCCTCTAAATCCATGTTCATAGTTTTAAAACTAGTTTTTGTAAGGCACTGCCATAAAAACTGTGTTTCATATTGATTTCCAAAGTGGTTGGACTAATTTACAGCTCCTGACAATATAAAAAGATAGTTCACTACAGAAAAAGTTTTGATCTTAAACATAATTGGGACCCAAGGATATATAAAAAAACATTACCATAAAAAGACAAGCAAATGGAAGAGAAGTCTTTGCTGGGGGGGAGGGGACAGGGGGAGGGAGTGCACACAAGAGGGTAAGGGGGAAGTAATGTACAACAAAATGCATATACGGAAATGTCACAATGAAATGCATGTCAGAACAAATCACATTAAGATGTACATTAAAAATTTCCAATAAAAAACTGTTTCATCATCAAGTAAGTTTAGAAATTGCTCTATCCTATGTCTAGAAAGCATGCTCAGACAATAAAAAATATAGTGAATGTTTAAGTAAAAAATGATTATGGTAAAGTTCATATTGCCATTAATTCACCTCGAAGCACTCCCTCTGGCTTTGAACATGCGCCATCCTTCTTGCCACTTTCTGAAGCAGTTCTGGAAGTCCTTGTCTTTAGTTGTGCTGTTGTGCCTGCCTTAGTGTCCTGAATCAATTCAAAATGCTTTATGCTTTATGGTCACTTTGAGTTTGTGGAAGAGCCAGAAGTCGCATAGTACCATTGTTGTTGTTGTTGTTAGGTGCCTTCGAGTCGGTATCTGACTCATAGCGACCCTCATAGGGTTTTCAATGGCTGACTGTTTCGGGATTGCTTTGAGAGTGGATTGCCAGGCCCTTCTCTCATTTTTGCGGTGCTGGGAATTGAACTCGGGACCTCAGAGACTGCAGTGCAGTGCTCTACCAACTGAGCTAAATCTTAGCCCCCATGGTACCATATCAGGTGAATAAGATGGATGAGGACACACCATAACGTTTTATAGTGGACAGAGATCGATGTACCAGAAGCCATGTGTGACAGTGCAGCTTTGTCATGATGGAGGATGAAATTAAAGATACTCATGCAAGAGAACTTCCAGAACTGCTTCAGAAAGTGGCAGGAATGGT
The DNA here is from genome assembly GCA_007922755.1 of Pedetes capensis. Classification (NCBI taxonomy): domain Eukaryota; kingdom Metazoa; phylum Chordata; class Mammalia; order Rodentia; family Pedetidae; genus Pedetes; species Pedetes capensis. The sequence continues at coordinate 39,887 of VMDO01005761.1, read as the reverse complement.
GGGACAAGTGTGTTCGAAGTGAGGGGGTGTATCTGAAGAGGGACTAGGGACAATATGTCCTTTACCATAATAATTTTTAAGAATTTAAACATTCACCATATATTTCGATCACACCTTGTACTTCTTGGAAAATCTCTACATGAGAGTGTTTTGATAGCCTCAAAAAGAAACCTGTATAGATTTTCAAACTTCCCAAACTCATTTTACTGCAGAGACAATAGAATGTCTATTAAAATATCATAGACCTCCTTGCATTCTATGGAAGCTCAGTTTTAACTCAGGTTTGAGGGTCACTAGGAGTCAGACATGACTCGACAGCACCTAACAACAACAAGTAAACACGAAGGACAATCCTAAAAGAAACCCCAACTTCATCATCTTCTTTATGCATGATTCTTTAATACACATTGTAATTGTCCCTTCCTAATTGGTCTCTGGCCTCAGTTTTTCTTGTCATGGTTCCGTTATCTATTTGGATACTAGACTCCTCGGTCTGAAATTCAATTCATTTTGTGGGACTTTTGTGTTAATTTTCTCTACTTCAGGCTATAGAAATGACTCTGTTTCACTTAAGCAAAATAAATGTATCAGAAGATCCAAGGGAATACAGAGAATGAACAGGAAGAAGGGTAAAACCCAGGGTCCCTTGGGAGCTGGTTGCATTGAGGTTAATTTGAGGAGGTCACAGAACGGCCTCCTGGAGGAAACATGATGGTGAGGACCCTGACCTGCTGGTGACTGGAGGGATGGCTGTTTGTGCTGTTTTCTACTCAAGATGTAGGGTTCAAGGCAGAAGCATCTGCTTGCTCTAGCCTGAGTCAAGGGCTCCTGGAGGACAAGGGTGAGTGGAAACTCTTGGTGGGTCCCATTAGATTACACATAATCCTCCATTTACGATGATTCCACTTACAATTTCTGACTTTCCGATGATGTGAAATCCACACGCATTCAATAGAAACTGTACTTTGAATGCTGATTTTTCCTGGGCTGGTAATATGCTTATACTTTTCTCTTGTAATGCTGGACAGTGGCAGCAAGTGGCAATTCCCAGTCAACTACATGGTCATGAAGAAGCAACAGATGCTCTTAAGGGGGCTGTGTGGTAAAGCTAGGATGCTTGGTAGATTAAGTTTATTAAATGCATTTTGACTTATACTATTTTTAACTGAAATGGTTTATTGGGGTTTAACCTCGTCACAAGTTGAAGAGCATCTGCATAGTTAGTTGAAGAGTTAATCTCAGTAATAGAAATCAAGCTTCTTTTGTTGTTGTTAGGTGCCTTTGAGTAGGGTCCGACTCCTAGCAACCCTATGCATAGCAGAATGGAAAAACTTCCTGATTCTGTGCCAGGCACATGATCTTATTTATGTTTAAGCCCATTGTTGCAGACACTGTGTCAACACATCTAGTTGAGGGTTTTCTTTTTTTTCATTGACTTGCCACTCTCCCAAACATGATGCCCTTCTCCAGGGATTGGTCCCTCCTGACAATATGTCCAAAATACATAAGACACAGTCTAGCCATCTTTGCTTCCAAGGAGCACTATGGTTGTACTTCTTCTAGGACAGATCTGTTGGTTCTTTTGGCAGTCTTTGGTATATTCAATATTTGTCTTCAGCACCATAATTCAAAAGCATCAATTCTGTCCCTCTTATTCAGTGTTCAGCTTTCACAACTATATGACGCAATTGAAAATACTATGGCATGAGTCAGGCTCACCTTCGTCTTCAATGTGACGTCTTTACTTTTCAATACTTTCAAGAGATCTTTTGCCACAGCTTTTCCCAATGCAATGTGCCTGTTGATTTCTTAATTGCTGCCTCCACGCTTGTTGATTGTAGAACTGAGTAAAGCTAAATCTTGAACAACCTCAGGCTTCTTTTAGGAGAGGAAACAATGGACTTTTCAATGTCAAATAGAAATCCACTATGCTTTCATGCTATGAACTTTCCTCGCCCAGAGGATCCAGTCCAGAGTTTGTATACAGGACTGTAAAGAGTTTGCCATTAGCTTATGTTTCCAGACTCCTTTGTCACTTTTCTGCTCTTGTGGCTCTGATCATTCATTCATTCCTTAGACATTCCATGTCCATTCATGCCTCCATATTCTGGTTTCTGATAGAGAAAATCCAGAAGCAAGATACACAGACATGAAAGAATACCCTGACATGCTGGGGAGCAAGTTTATTTGAGGGCAAGCAAGGTGGGGAAGCTGCTCAGGCAGCATCATACCTGAGGAGGTGGCGGCGCTGAGCTGAGGGACAGTAGGGGGTTTATAGTGCTGGTGGGGCCCTGATGGGAAGCACAGGTTGGGGAAGTTTCTTGAAAAAAGGGACTACAGGTGTATGTTTTTGGACAGTTGGCATCTGGCTCTGAGTATCAAAGACATTCTGACTTTGAGGGCCAGTTTGTTTTGAGTGGCCAGCCACCTGGTCTTTGGAGTCATTCTGACCTTGGGGCCTTGTCTGGGACTCTTTTTTACCTCTCTCTCCTTATCTTTTATCTTTATACATGGAAAGCTCCCCTCAGCTGTCAAGGTCTGACTCCTTTGTTATTGCTTGAGTTCTTGATAATGGAAGTCAGACTTAAACTACCTTGTTTCCTCATATTTCTGTGCTAAAATGCATATATGAACACATCTCTGCAATTACCACATTGCATCATAATTTATGCACTTGTCATGACAGGGGTGGGCACTATGTATGTTTTACACTTCTGTGCCTCAGTGCAGTAGTGATTCAGAATGTTTGCCTTTGGTTTTTGTTGAAATTTTCTCATTAAGACTTTTGGTGTGTGAAGAGTACTAAACTATAGGTTAGAGACCTAATTCTGTCCTGGCCTTCCATCTTTATGGCCACTTAATCATAAGGGCCTTAGTTTCCTTATCTATATATTAAGGAGGTTGTACTAAATCAGCAGTTTACAAAAAAAATAGCAACTTAAGATAGAAAGGTTAATTTCCCTCTCTCATATTCAAGAAATCCTGAGATAGCAGTCTAGGTTAGCTATGGTGGCATTACAAAGTCACCAGGGATGTAAGTTCATTCAACTGATACTCCACTCTACTTAGAATGTTACCTCATGGTCCAAGATGGCTGCTTGAGTCACACTAAGCTCCATCAATGCAGGGAGCAGAAGAGAAGAAGACATGAGCAAGATTCCATTACATTTCCTTAAGGAAACTTTCTAGGCATTTTTACATAACACATCTCATTGCCCAAAACATAGGCACATGAATAAAGTTGGCTACAAATGAAGATAGGAAATGTAATTCTGGGTAACTGGGCAATAACTCAATGAAACATGAAGGTTCTCTTTGCCAAAGGTTAGGAGAGAAAGGATAATCAGAGACAGCTAGCATTCTCTGCCATATTGGAGTACTTTGGTTAAGAAGATTAGAGAAATTCTCTCAGAGGATTTTAAAGCTGAGCTTCAAGTTGAAAGCAGAGAAGGATTTATAGACAAAAAGCTATGTAAATAATATTCTATGATGAGGTGAGAGCAAAGACAATTGTGGCACATTGAGAGGATAGAAACCATGTGATGGTTCATGAATTCTTTGCCAAATTCTGTTATTTCCCCTTTCCTGCACGTTCTAGAAGATGATCTCTACTAGACTTTCTTAGAACTAAGCTGAGGTATTGTGACTTAGTTCTAGACAACGACCTTTGTTCCATTTCCAGACCTAAGCAGCTCCCCTCCCCCACCTTCTTTTCACATGTGTTGAAGATGATAATGTCTTAAAATGGAAGGAGCCTGGATTTCTGAGTCACTTCTTCAAGGAGGGTGTATCGGACTCTAGTATGCATGAGAAATAATCATTTTATTAAACCACTGGCATTTTCAGGTTGTTTCTTACCTAAGCATATCTCACCATATTTTGGCTATTTATCTAGCAAGTGTGACTTGAATACAGCAAGGAAAGTATAACGTGGGGGTGGTGTGGGATGAAAGTGGAGTGAGCGGCAAGCATGCAAAGAGACTGGATGGTGAGATTGTAGATTGAGTAGACAATAGTCTACTGCAGAGATGGTGATGTTTAGATTAGAGTGCTGGCAATTGAGATGAAGAGAAGTAAATAACTCCAGATATAGTGTGGAGCAAGAAACACTGTTTTTATGCCAAAAAATTAAAAAGAGAGAGAAATACAGAGGAGGAGGAGAAAGTTTGGCTGAAGAGATGGGGAATCTAGATCCATACCCATTTTGTCAACCCTTTGTCATCTACTTTGCCCTAAGATTTATCTATGGAACCTTAAGATTCATAGAAAAGTGATTTAACAAAAGCTATAGTTGATGATATGAAGACATTTTCAGATCTAACATACTGAAATTTTATGGATTTCTTATTTGCAAGCTACATAGCCTGGACTATTTTAAGTTCACATCTTTTGTACATTAAATGTTATTTGGAGGAGCCAGGTTAAACATATAATTACTGAGTTGAATCTTCAGAAACTATTGAGTGCCAAAAATTAAATCTCTGGTTAAGAACATATTTTAATGTGTTTTTTTCTGATTAAATAACTAACATATGTTCCTTATGTATAATCTACAAACAAAGTGAACCCAAGAGTCACTGATGGGTGTGCTACTCAGAAATAACCACGATTGAGATTCTGGTTTCATCAAGATGAGGATGGATGTCCTGTGGATGGCCATGTGGTGAGCTGCCCAAGGGATGGGGTGTGGGCAGACTGGCCCAGCCGCCACTGGAACCCCAGGAGCCTGCTTACTCTGACTGCTATTGCCACCAGAAGTGGTGGTTTGTTGTTTTGTTTATTTAGCCTCAGTATTCTCTACACAGACTCTTATGTCTGAAGGACAGAGCCCAGGATGTATACTTTTGCTTTGTTTGCTTCTATGGGAGGAGATGTGTTCTGCTTTATAACAGAAGTGGGAATTCCCTGCAAAAAGAAAGAGAATTCTGATAGTGGCCAAATGGAAATACCATGCCCACTATTCTCTTCAAAGTGCTGATATTCTGGCTATCTCTTGTCTGATAACAATCAGGACTTTGTCTTAGTGGTTTAGAAGGGGAACTATGGAGTACCTAATTGAACCCATAAATGAACCCTGAAAATTCTCTCTTCCAAAACTCTTGCTAAATATTCTGCCTCCTGAGGTTAAAACTTACCAATCCGCTATTTCCCTTCTTAATTTTCTTCCCATCCTCTAATCGTTACTGCAAAATCCAAATTATGTCATTGATTGCTTGAGTGTTCTAGTAAAGTGAATTTGCTATTTAACTTGAAGGTTAATTAAAAAGTGAATATAATATAGTTTCAAAAATACTACTTGAAGAAACTATTTTTAGAAGTAACCTTAAAAGGGCAAGATACACTTTTTGACTATAAAAAAGGTTGTATCTCCCCTCTGTAAAAGCATAACTTTGTTACATGATCATTACAATTAACGTTTGACATTTTACAATGTACTTCTTATGAATTATCTCATGTAATCTTTAAGGTATAGATGTCATTAGTACCATTGTATGAGGAAGTACTTTTAATAACTACTTAGTGAAAATGAGGAACCCAGGTTATTAAGAATGCTTCTGCTTCCAATCACAAGATAGTTAAGAAATTGCTGCAGGCTTACAAAATCCCAAAATATTACGGAAATATAAAGAATATTAAATTGTTTTGTAAAATGGAAGGCATTGTCCCAGGTAAACATGGCAGTATAAACACTTGTGTTGACCTGTCCTCCAAGTCTCACTTGAATGAGAATAATTTTTTTAAAGGATTATATTTACAAGGACATAAGGAAAGACATTCACAGCAAACTAATTTTAAAAAAATAAAAATGGAAGCAGGAATTTGGGGGAACTAGAAATAACTGACTTGACTGACCTGAAAAAGCAAAGATCCAAGTTTGCAGCATGGAAAGCCAACAAAAGCAAACAGATTCATCCTGCTGAACTTGAAAAAGACTCAGAAATTGGAGACCACAGGTATCTGAAAAAGTAGGAGGTCCAGCATGGGACTAAAAACAGATGGATTGATTGGAAATCTTATTTATATTAATAGTTAGGCCTCCAAACCTTCTTTTCCAGTGCAGCTGTCCTTCTGTACTCTGATGGAGAATTTGAAGTTGACTATCATGGAGAATGAACCGTAAGGGTTCAATAAGGGATCAACAAACTGGAGAAGCTATGGGTTCCTCAGGTGGGACGGAGACCATCTACTGAAAACAGGAGGATGTTAGGGGGAGATCTGCGCAGTGGAAGTGACACCTCCATTGCAGCCCTACTCAGCCTCCTGAACACTAATGATGGAGCATTGAACCATCTCCTTTATCCTGAGCCATGAGACTGGAAGATTCTTATTTGGGAAACATAATGTGTTCAAGAGTAAACTGCTATGGAGACTACTTTTGCAGTTTATTAAAAAGGCAACTGTGTCTGCACTAGGTCATCTTGCAGTGCAGCCCATTAGTAATACACTACACAGTGACATTTAATTTCCAATCAGGCACTCGCAAATCATCAGCTTACAATTGACTGAATAAACAGAAAAAATGACCAAGCATTTTAATATTTTCAGAACCATAAGAGAAGAAAACATGTCCATGAAAAAGAATAGATTGCTTTAAAAAGAAAGATCTTGGATATTAAAAAGTAATAGCAGAGATTAAACATTTGGTGGAATGGGAAGTTTGGAAAATAAGGTTGAGAAAATATTTCAAATATATCTCCCAAAAGTAATGGGAAAGAAAATTAAAGTTGCTATTACATCAGGTATTGTAATAGAAGTTCCAAAACCTGGACCAGAGGAAATGAAAAATAATAAGATTTGTTCTAAAAAGATTTCCCAGAACTATAGAAATTAATTTTAAAAGAAAAGACTAAAAGATTGGCCAACAAAAACGGAGGTGAAAGACATAAACTTTGTTGTTAGGTGCCATTGAGTTGGGCCTGACTCATAGCAACCTTAAGTACAGCAGATATAAACTTTAGGCACAACAAACTATTGTATATTCTCAGATCTAATCTGCACCCTTTCAGCAACCTTTCAGAGGGCTAAAAAATCAGATGTGGATTAGAATTGCATGCATTTTGCATTCACAGTTGGGTGTAATAAAGGCAAGAGATCAAGTGTGCAAGAGAGGATGAAGTCTTTTAATGAGCCCATTCTTGTGGTAACAATTAGATCTTTTATAAAGAAGACCCAAAGAATCAGTTGCTTATATACTGAATTGGATAAAGAGTAGCAAGCTATGAAAAGGCAACTAAATTATATGCGGCAGCTTTAAAGATAAAATTTATTTTAATAAGTTCTGTGCAGAATTCACTTGGCCTCAAACTTGACTTCTCATCTTTGAGAATAGGGAAGTTGCATCTTTCATGGAGGAATTTCATCCTCTGTTTTTAACTGACAATATGAATGTCAGAGTGATTTCTTTTGCACCTGCTACTTATCAAGTGTATTTAACTTAAATAGTCAATATGCCAGGATATCATATTTTGATCCCTTCAATTTAAAAACTAGAATTCTATACCCAGCCAAACTAACAATCAAGCCTGAGGGTAGAAGAGATATTTCTGGAACTGCAAGTTCTTAACAATTTTTTTTTTGTTTTTGTCCCAAGCATCCTTTTCAGGAGGCTTCTGAAGGATGGATTTCTCTAAAGTTAGGACATTAGCCAAGAGACAAGGCAGCAAAGTGTCTTGGAAACAAAGTTTATAACATAAGAATGAGGATTAGACAATTCAAGATAACAGAGAAGAAAATTCCCAAGATGACTGTGGTGTGGCAGAGCTCTGGTGCAACCAGTCTAGTTCAAAGTAGTAAGACTAAGGGCTCCAGTAAACCATATCTGCAAAAACTAATGATAATAAAAAAGCAAAACTCATGGGCTTCTTGATGTGCTGGAATTCATGTCTGTCAGGATTGGGGATGAGCTATAGATATATAGTAAACCCAACAATTGGATTAAATAAAGAAATTGTTACTTCCATGAAGAAAATATTACATAAGGAAGAGAATGAAACTAAAATGCTTTATGTTGATCAACACTACATTATTTCATGCAGTTATGATATATAAACAGTGACATTGGTTAAACTGAAAAATGTGATACAGCTCTTTCAGAAGAATAGAAAAAGTTTTTAGTGGGCCCTCTGTCTCAGTGGATTCTGAATCTATGATTCCACAAACTGGGGATTGAAAATTGCATCCATAATGAGCATGTATAAACATTTTCCTTGTCACTATTCCCAAACAATATAGTGACTATTTGTATAGTATGTCCACTGTGTTATAAGTAATCTAGAGATGACATAAGATGGAGAAGAGGTGAGTACAGGTTATATGCAAATACCATTTTCTATAAGGGACTTGAGGACCAGGAGGTTTTGGTAACTTGGGTCCTGGAACCAATCCCCCTTGGATACTCGGGGACAACTATATATGATTTATGACAGAATATGAGATGGCTCTGAGAGATAGTTTCATCTTGTATATAGGAATCAATAGATACAATTTAAATTTTAAAAAACCATAAATAAGCAATATAAATAAGGTATTTGGAAGTGTGGAAGCGAACACTAGAAAAAACAAAGTCATTGAAAATGGCTATTTCTGGGAAGCAGGGATCAGGCAAGCAGATGGCTGGAGCCGGGATTTGGTTTTTTGTGCATGATTTTAATAAGACTAAAAATGAAATTAAAGAAGTTCTCTCAATATCTACTATCTTGACAAACATCTTGTTACATAATTCTTATGGAATTAGAAATATTCTAACTTTTTTGCCAAGCATCTAAATGATGAGGTATCTGAAATTAATTCCAAAGTAATAAAATAGACAGTCCACAAAATTTCCTGTTGTTCCTTTCCTAAAAATTATTCAAGAAACCATGTAATGTATTTGAAAGGGTTTTACACCTAAATACATTAGAAAGGACATTTGATAAATATTTTTGAATAAAAAATTGAGCATGAGCAGCCAATGTTAAAATTTTTTAAATAATGAAGCTGTGGTTTTTTCACCTGTGGAAGTTCTGCATTCTGTACTCTCTGTGAGTTCAAGGCTACTTACACCCGGTCTGGCTATACATAGGGGAGATCTTTGCTATGTGTTTGGGTGGAACTGAAATTTTTAAGTGCCCTGAGGACCTGATTGAGCCAGGGATTGAGGGAGGGGTGCTTTCCATCGACTTCTTACAATTTGATTTGTCACTTCTCTGTTGGAATGAAAATGAAGTTTGCAAATTCCTAGAGGCTTTTACTAGGAGTCAAATTCCAAGCTTTTATGATCTTTGTCTGTAAAGGAACTTACTGGACTTTATGCCTTAGACTGCTGACCTACAACTGGATTCTAGATGGATTCATGATTTTCCACATAGTCTATCAATCACACATCCAAAATGAAACTTTTTAGTCTACTCCAGTCCCAGTCACTTGTCAGAATTTTGTTGGGAACTAAAGAATGTAACTTTAAAACAAAAGATCTTTAATGTAGGAAACAGGCTTGTATGTTTTGTTATCTTTATATTTTGTTTGTTCTCCTGCAATTAAAATCTTCCTTTTCATGTATTCGTAACACTAATGATAAGGTTTTCTCCTTTTAAGTAGTCTTTTCCTCCTTATTTTTAAAGGAAAGGTTTAATGACTACAAACTTAGTGTTTGCCTGCAGCCGTACTGCCCTGGCATCTGATCTTATCAGATCTCAGAAGTTAATCAGGGTCAGGCTGGGTTAGTCCTTGGATGAGAGCCCGCTTGAGAACAGCAGGTGCTGTAGGCTTGGGAGTGGCAGCCCACTCCCAAAAAACAATCAGCCATTGAATACCCTATGAATAGCAGAGAAGCACTGGTGATAGTGCTGGGCATGGCATTTTTCTTCATAGCATTTATCACTAGTTGATTTCATATATTTATTTATAATTTTTCTCCCCAATTGGAGAATAATCTCCTTGAGGACAGCGATTTTATCTTGCTCATAATATAGGCTCTCTGTAAGTATTTCTTAAATGAATAAATGAACAATGGAGATTTTTAAATTAAGGAAAGCCATTCATAATACCCCTATCTTAACAAATATGAACTGTCCTCAGATTCTACTACCTGCTAGTTTGTAAGTATAATTTTACGTATTTAATTGTAGCACAGACATTTACATGCATGTGTGTGTACATAAGCCTTATTTAAATACTAAAACTTAAGTGTTTTCCATTGTGCTTTATGATCTTCAGAATAATTAATTTTAATAGTTATTTAAAAATTATATTAAAATGGTTGTTGTTGTTGTTAGGTGCCGTCTAGTCGGTATCCAACTCATAGCGACCCACTGTACAACAGGGGAAACACTATTGTCAGTGCTTCTCTGCTGTGCATAGGGTTTTCAATGGCAGATTGATTTTTGGGAGGGGGTTGTCAGGTCCTTCTCCCAAGCCTACAGCTTCTGGTATTCCCAGGCGGTCTCCCATCCAGGTACTAACCAGGTCCGACCCTGCTTAACTTCCGAGATCTGATGGGATCGGATGCCACAGGGCTACGGCTGCAGGTGCATTAAATTGGTGGACATAATTAATTAACTATCCTACAAGGCAATCCCGAAGCACTCAGCCATTGAAAACCCTATGAAGGTCGCTATGAGTCTGATACCGACTCGACGGCACCTAACAACAACAACAATTTGATGTCCTTTAGATTATACTTTGATCTTTTACTAACCAGGTGTTTAATCTTTAATAGACAACTTAATCTCTTTGAACTCATTCTCTCATTAAGAAAAGAATATTTAGATTATTAGTGTTCAATACAATAACATAAGCAAAGTACCCAGATAATGCCTGACAAATACTTGTTACTGAGTAAATTATTAGATTCCATTTGTAATATATTACTATAATAGTATCATGTTTATTGAACATTTGCTGTTACTGGTGTTTTTAGGATAAATACCCAGGAGTGGTATTACTGGGCTGAAATGATATAAAATATTTGATAACATTAATGGAATTTAATCAATTTAGAATGACTATCCATATTTTGGTGTTAAATATGAACATAAAAATGATGTTACTTTTTCATAGTATACTATTTGTTGTTGTTGTTAGGTGCCGTCGAGTCGGTATCCAACTCATAGCGACCCTCTGTACAACAGGGGAAACACTATTGTCAGTGCTTCTCTGCTGTTCATAGGATTTTCAATGGCAGATTGATTTTTGGGAGGGGGTTGCCAGGTCCTGCTCCCATGCCTACAGGTTCTGGTGTTCCCAGGCGGTCTCCCATCCAAGTACTAACCAGGCCCGCCCCTGCTTAGCTTCTGAGATCTGATGGGATCGGATGCCACAGGGCTATGGCTGCAGGCAGTATACTATTTAGAGCATATTTATTACATCTTAGAGTATAAAATTTTTATTTCAGAAATATTTTCCTCTATTTCAAGCTCTTCAAAGTATAAAATTTTTCTTTTGCCTTTATGCCTTAAAAACATTCAGAGTTTTGTTTAAAACTGGGAAATGATTTCTTAGCCCTTTTTGGGCTGCGTAGATTACTCATTCACTCTCTCTTTGAATCTCTTTTGAGTTTCTTAGAATTGTGCCCAGATTATTTCCTCTGAAGTTTATTCTTTTTTTAAATTAGACAAATCTTTCTAATTTAACAGTTGCTCTTAAAAATAGATTGATCATCAGTGTGTTGCTATAGTTGTCTGTATCTTTCCTGATCTCAATTTAGTTTTAGCATCTGTGCAAAATGGTATGAAAGTTATTTATTACTCCACCATCCAGAGGGAATGCTTGATTCCTGACATTTATATTCCCTTGAACATAAAAGCCAGGAAAAAAGAAAATCAGACTTCATGCTTTGGGGATTGAACAGATTGCTCACCACGGTTAGTAGAAAATCCCCTCCCCCGCCTCCTCTCCCTGAAGTATACATACGTTTTCATGGATTATGTCCCCGAATGACCAGTATTTTCCTTTGAGATCACATTTGTCAGGATGATTTGAACTGGGAAGAAAAAACCCTGTTGGGTTGGCAGAATAGCTAACGGTAAAGAAAATAGGCTTTGGAAGCCTGCAGACCTGGCTTGGTCAACAGTACTTGTGTGACCCTGAGCCAGTTGCCTTGCCTGTACCCATCAGATTCCTGAGCCATGTGGGGATAATAGACTTCAGCTCACAGTTTTCTGTAAGGATTAAATAAATTAATGTATACAAAGTATATGCAAAATGTCAAACAGGAAGTGCCAATTTTAATGTAACCTATTTTAATAGTTCAGATAGAAATGAGATGAACTTTGCATGCACAAGTATGTATGTCTTGAGGGCCACTGCTACGTCCCTTAAATGGTTTCTGTGGTCCCCTCTTGGTAGTACCTACCAACAACCACAACGTGGTCCTCTTGTGGCTTCCTACTCCACTAAGTTTAAATGCCTAATTGGATGGAAAGGCATCACTCAATGATGGTTTTAACTTCTATGTTATGCCATTTTTAAAGGTTTGTTCTTGCCGTGCATGGTGGCACACATCTGTCATCCCAGCAACTTGGGAGGCTGAGGTAGGAAGATCATGAATTCAAGGCCTGCATAACAAAGTGAGACTGAGTTTTAAAATAAAAAATAAAAAGAAAATGGGCTAGGGGTGCAGCCCAGTAGTACAGCACTTGCAAAGTATGCATGAGGCCCTGAGTTTAATTCCTTGAGTATTACAGCAAAAATACAAATAAATAAACAAACAAAAAATTTAAAAGCTTGTTCTTCCTATTTTAGAATAATATGACTCTAATATAGGTACACTGTCAATATAGAAATATATGCAGAGTTCACATGACCAGGGTGATTGAACCATGGTAGCATTAGAATTCAAATTATGAGGGATAGTACCAGCTCACCTGGCTTTGTTTTGTTGTTGGGTGCCACTGACTCGGGTCTGACTCATAGCAACCCTATGTACGACAGAATGAAACACTCCCCAACACTGTGGCATGCTCACTATCTCTTCAAGTCCAGTGTTGCAACCACTAGGTTTCTTCTCATTTTGAGTTGTGTCACATCAGCAAAAGGAACTCTCATCACTAAGGCTGACTCTATTTTGAGGAGACAACTTTTCCCCAGTTGCTTCTTGAATCCCTTCCAGCTTGGGGGGGGGGGCGGTCATTTTCCAGCACCATATTTGATAGAACTTCTCTACTTTTCATAGAGTTTTCAATGGCTAATTGTTTCAGGAGTGGGTTGCCAGGTCCTTCTCCCTAATTTGTCTTAGCCTGGAAGCTTAGCTGAACCCTGTCCATCCTGGGTGGCCCTGTGGGGATCTGAAATACCAGTGACATAGCTTTCAGCATCATAGTGACATGCAAGCCCCCACAGTATGATGAGCTGACAGATATGTGGGGGACCCTGGCATTAGAAGATAGTTAGTTTGGGATAAGGAAGAACTTCTTGTATGTGTCAGAATACACATCCAAGCCACATAAGATAGTCTAAGACCACAACTGAAGAGGTAGAAGAAATGTGGGTTTTTAGCACAGCAGCCAAAGTTCTATTTAGATCCTCCACACAGTGCAATTGTAGTGCTTAGTTTCAGTTGATTTGAGGTGCCCCGTCTTTTCCCCCAGATGTGTGCTTGAGTTGGGGGGGGGTGTTGTAGATAATGTCCCAAGGCTTGTCACCAAGAGATGCTGACGTGAGGTGTCACCATTCCTAGTTCAGTGTTCATGGTTCATCTACGCAAGGTGCTGACTGGTTTTCCCATGTTCCTGACAGAAAGCCATTTTTTAGGTCCATGGAATCTGTGGTTCCTTCTGTCACCCTCACATGTGTAGAGGATTGAATGTGAGCTCTTGGTCCATGCCAGGCTGTCACTTACTCTGAGATTCCCGAGCACTGTGATGACTTCGGGCCATGTGGCCGCCCAGGGTTTCTCCACTACTTTCAGGCCCCCCTGGAGCAGGAACTCCACTGTGAGGCAGCTGTGGGCCAGGCATGGCTGGCACAGCTCCCAGCCTTTCCCTCTGGAGTCTGAGCTTCCTGGGGTCTGTGTTCCCCTCTTCGAGTCCTCAGATCCACTTGGGGACACCATAATTTCCTCCTCAAGCTTCTTTTTCAATGGACCTGCATGTTCTACCAGTCTGACTTCACCTCAGACTGCTCCTAACCTCACCCATGGGTTCTCTACTATATTCCAACATGGGGGGCCTTCCTGACTCTTCATATGCTCTTCCAGACCCATGGTATATTCTTTGACTTCTCTAGGAGTCTCTTGATCTTTTTTTATCTTTTCTGTATAAATTGACTTTAAAAAAGTAATTTCCCCACATGTCAGTTTGCCATTCTGGGGGATGTGTGTGTGTGTGTGTGCATGTTGCTGTGATTCTGAAAGCTGTGTCACCAGTATTTCAGATACCAGCACAGCCACCCATGGTGGATGGGTTTCATCTGAGCTTCCAGACTCAGAAAGACTAGAAAAAAGGACCCAGCAGCCCACTCCCAAAACAATTAGCCATTGAAGACTATCAGTAGCAGGGAAGCACTATCAAATATAGTGCCAGAAAATGAGTCCCTAAGGCCAGAAGGCATTCAAGAAATGAATAGGGGAGAGTTGCCTCAAAGTACAGTTGACTTTAATGACTAGAATTGAGTAAAGCACCTGGGATCTCTTTTAGTTGATGTGACAAGACTCAAAATGAGAAAAAACATAATGGCTGCAACAATGGGCTCAAGCATAAAGAGATCATTTGCATCACACAGTATTAAAGTAGTGTTTTGTTCTGTTGTACATAGCATTACCATGATCTGAGTCATTACCAGGATCTGAGTCAATGGAACCCAGCAAAAAAATATATCTATATCGATGTATCTATATATTATGTTGTTGTTGTTGTTAGATGCCATCGAGTTGTGTCTGACTCATAGCGACCCTCATAGGGTTTTCAATGGCAGGTTGTTTCCCAAGGCAGATATTGCCTTGGGAGTGGATTGCCACATCCTTCTCCCATTTTTGCAGTGCTGGGAATCAAACTCAGGACCTCAGAGACTGCAGAGTGGAGCTCTACTAACTGAGCTAAATCCCAGCCCATCTATATATTATACATACATGCACACATACATTGTTGTTGTTCTTAGGTGCCGTGGAGTCGGTATCCGACTCATAGTGACCCTCACAGGGTTTTCAATGGCTATTTCGGGATTGCCTTGGGAGTGGATTGCCAGGCCCTTCTCCCATTTTTGTGGTGCTGGGAATTGAACTCGGGACCTCAGAGACTGCAGTGCAGTGCTCTACCAACTGAGCTAAATCCCAGCCCCGCACACATACATATATATATATATATATATATAGTTATAGTTATAGTTATAGTTATAGTTATATACTTAGGTATATAATTTTTTCAAATGCAAAGACAATTGTTTTTAAAATGTTTGGAGAAATCTAAGCATTCTTTTGGATGCAGTGCTTTGTAGGCTAAGCGTTCTGAACTCCTTCAGTCATTTCAGACCCATCAGTTCCTGTGCTGCAGTCTCCATGACCTTCCTAAAATGAAATGCCTATAACCCAATGCCCTAAGAGTGATTTGGCCGGGTCTAAGTTCATGACCTTTTCTTCCTGTGACCCTGGAGGTAGTGTTCTCTGCATCTCCCTACAAGTTTTAACAGGGAACACTGGGAATGTGGGGAAGCAAACTGGGGGAAAAGGCACCCTGAACTATCAGAAACGCACGTCTTGTGTTCTGTGTCTTGTGGTGCCTTCTAGAGCACAGGAATCACATTATTAACTAGTCCCTTGGCACTCCTTCACTGATTTGCATCCCGGACTGTGACGGTGGGGTTGCGTGGCAGTACTCTGTCCAGCAGCGGGCTGTCCTGTGGCTGGGCTGGCACTCTGTGACTTCACAAAGCCCGCCCCAGCCCCAGTGAGAGCAAATGACCCTTTCTACTCATTCATCATTGCCACATTCATTCAGGAGTTTCCATGGTATCCATCCTGCTTGCCAGAAAGCATCTTTGAGTGGCAGATGCCCTGGCTGTGTTGGCCAAAGGTTCTGCTGTTGACCAACCATACCATTGGTCATGGTGGACGTATGCCCATTGGTCTCCCTGGGGTGGGCCTGAGCCTCTTCTCTCAGGCTTGGCTGACAGCATGAAGAACAAAGAGTGATACTGTATACAACTCTTTTGGTGGCTGTCTTTACTCTATGTTCAGAATGATTTGTCATGGCAACCTGGGACCACTGCATAACAGTAGGACCAAATACAGTTAAGGAGACAGACTGGGGCAATGGAATGACCCTGGAGTAGGAGTCAGGGGATTTGGGACTTATTTCTGTTCTGCTGCTGATTTGCCGTGTGCCTTCTGCAAAAATAATTGATTTTAATTCTGTAAGTCTTTTATCTGTAAATGAGATGCTTCAACCAGAGCAATGTTTTGTACCGTTTTATCATGCTCTGATATGGACACTTAATATTTAAGCAGCAGCAATGATAGAGATTTATATTTATATAGGTGTTTTTAATTTAGTGTCATGATCATAAATAGTAGTGGCCATCAGTGATCTTTTGGGGATATTGGGGCTGAAACTCTTCCATGTGCTTTCATGAAAATATTATTTCAAAGTAAACGACATTTATCTCCCAATTAGATAGTAAAGGACAGGAACAGAATTTACATTCTACCACTTTATGCTTATATTTTATTGACTTCATTAAACTTTGCATTTAAGCATCGTCTATGACAGCAACTTATTAGAAAATTAAATGACAGTGACATTTGATACAGGCAGATGAGATGGAAAGGTTACATTTGCATGAATCCATGTCTCAGTTTTTAGCTTTAAGTTCTGAGTTACAACAGAGTCCCTTCTCCAGGTATTAACTCATTCAGGGTATGGACTGATTGGACTATAATCTGCTTGGAATAAGGAACTGTACCTGTTTTCCATGGTCCGCAATGAGCACCCCACAAATGGCTGATTAGAGGAGCACTAGTGGAAGTCATTCAGCCACATGGACGGATGCTGCTTCCAACACATGGTTAATGTCAGTGCTGCCAGCTCTCTGTTGGGTCAGGTATTTAGGGGCTTGGTTCCCTTAGATTCTGCTCCAGACCTTCACCATTTGCTTCAAACCACCCTCACAACCCCTGCTGCCTTCACTTTACACAAATGACTCTCACGTGTGCCATTGAGAGACTGAGATCCTCCCAGTGGAATGACAGTAGCACTCACTGACTGTGTGCTGAGTACAGCTTGGCGATCTGCAGATGGGAAAGCTCCTTTCAGTGTGACTAGTGGGGTGGCCAGCTGGCCTGGAGTTCTGGGATCTGGGAAGCCACTACCAGTCATGTTGTACCTGAATGTGAGCAATTGTTGGGCATGGTGTTTTAGGGTAAGTCACCCATGGGTCCCACTCTGTTTCACAAACCTGAACTCCCAACTCCTGTTTTTCCTTCCTTACAGCTTAGAAACATGTCTACATACCTGCCCATTCCTTCTTGCCTTTAGACAAGATCCTCCCTTTCCAAGGCCTGCCTTTCATCAACATATTTGTTCTCATCCCCTGCCTTCCCCAGGACCTGGCTTTTGCGCCATCTTCAATTTCTGTTGCCCTACTGAATCCTTTCCCTCAGTCCAATTCATTCATTAATTCATTCATCAGATCAAACTGACTTGTTGATCCTAATTCAACATGCCCACCTCTATGCCATATAACTCTGGAGTGTATTTCCATTCCCATGTCTCTGGGTCTCTTTTCTCATCTGCAAAATAAAGTGGTTGGACAAGGTCAAATGCCTTATTGTTTTAACATTTGGTGACACAGTGTTCCATCAGCTGCGGTGGCATGGATATTTCTGTCTGTATGTGTGTTTTTCATTTAGTGTCAGAATCATAAGCAATGGAACCAAACATCCTTTTCCAATTAAACCATTGGTGTTAGTCTTGGTCATGTGGCTTGCTTAGACCACTAGAAAATAGACCCAAGTAAATAGCCTATTAGTCCTTGCCCAGGCTTTAAGAATTGTGATAAGCTTCTGCTGCCTTTCTGTTTTCTAGGGTCTGCTATGAAAAGAACAGGTCCCAAGTAGCCGCTAGTCCAAAAGCATAAGGAAACACATGATGTAGGACTGAACATAACCCACGCCTGGAGCCAAGTGCAGTGAGTTTACACACGATCAGCTGAACTCAGCTTGACCCACAGATCCACAGGCAACAGGGACATGCTTGTTGCTTTAAGACATCAGGTTTTAGAGTGATTTGTTGTGCAGCAGTATTGCAGTAAAAACAAATGAATACACAACCCAAGCCATGTTTCCATTCAACCATTATTTATTATATAACTGATTTATGTCAGACATTTGTAAAGTAGACCTCAGGTGATATTTTCTCATCCCAGATATTTACCTGATTATCCTATATCTCCCCTTCATGACTCTAAATGGCATACCAAATGCTACTTCTTGATTCGCCATTTTTAAGTATTTCATGTTGATTCCCCACAAGGGACTAGGAAGGCTTAGCTTGCTCTCTTCCTTCTTCCATCAAGTATGCTTTTATTTTATCTATCAATTTTCCCTCTTAGTGTGTTTGCTCAGGCCATTGTTTGTATTGCTGTGATTATATAAATAGCTGCACCAGACAATAAGATGTAATCACCTTTCCTTGCTATGGTAGGCAGCCTTTCAGATGGTCTTCGATGGTCCCTGCTTACTCATGGCCAAAGCCCTGTGTATTCCCTCCCCTTGGGTGTGAGCTGTGCTTGTTGACCTGCTCCCAACAAGTGGAATATGGCAGAAGCAGTGGAAGTCACTTCTGAGATGAGGTCACATAAAGACGAGCTACCATTTCAGGCTTTTTTATTTGCTTACTCTGAGCATGGTAGGCAGTGTTCTGAAGACATCCCATCAAATTCCCATTCCTTGGATATTCAGTGAAACATAATCTTGTACTGCTGCAAAGGATTTTGCAGATGCAACTAAGGCCACTAATCAGCTCACTTTAAAACAGATCATCTTGGGTCATCAGATAGGCCTGATGTTATTACATGAATCCAGGGAACATGAGGCAGAGTGGGGATTGAAGAGATGTAAAGGGAGAGGAGGACTCAGTCCACCATTTTGCCTTGAAGACTAAGAAGGTCACCAGCCTCAGAATGTGAGTGGCTCTAAAAGCTGAGGATGAGCCCTAGTCAACAGCCAACAAGGACTCAAAGACCTCAGTCCTACAACCATATGGAGGTGAATTCTGTCAATGGCCTGAATGAGCCTGAAGTGGATTCTCCCCAGCAGCCTTAAGATGAGAGCCCAGCCTGGCCGACATTGTGCCATTCGGAGCAGAGGCTCTGAGGCTGCCTGGACTTCTGGCATAGAGAACTATGAGCAAATAAGTGATGATCTTTTAAGCTGCTAAATATTCAATAATCTGTGACAGCAGTGATGGAAAATGAAATCATTGCCAGAAGCCAGCTGACAAGTTGTGAGCACTCAGAGGAAATCGGGGAAGTGATAATGTCCAGGATTCATCCTGATAAGGCTCTCATTGGCTGAAACATTCTCAAAGGATTATAGGAGAGAGATCCGTCATTTAGGCAAATACTGCATGCTTGCTGGGGATGCTGAATCAAGGAAGTCAGACAGTGTTCCTGTTCTCACGGAACATTATAGTCAGAAAAGAGTGTGTGACTATTGGCTATTTCTTTTTTCTGTTCTTCCATGTCTACCCATAGCAAGGGAGAATTCATCCATGACAACTGGCCTGATGCTCTAGGAAAATTCTGAGATACTCTGACAAGCATTTAATAAGCATTTCCTAAAGCCTTCAGTTGTGCCAATTCCCTGGGATCAATTATGTGATCAACAGTGAGTCCTGTCCTCACAAATCTTGGCTAAGGAGAAGAGAGCAGAGGCAGAAGTGCTTAGCTACTATGTTGCTCCATGTCAGAGGGGAAGGGCAGAAGGTCCAGGGGGCAGGTCTGAATTTCTAGACTCCTCACTGAGGTGCACAGTATTATTGGGCGCTGTACTGCCTGCATGTGATCCCAATGACTCAGGAGACTGAGGCAGGGGAATGGCAAGTTCCAGGCCAGAGGCAGCCTGTGCAACTTCCTAAGAACTTGTCTCAAAATAAAAAAGGGATTGGGGTTGTAGCTCAGTGCTAAAGCACTTGCCTGGCATGCATAGGCCCTGGGTGCAACCATCCAGTACTGGGGAAAAAATAGTATTTCGATGTTTTACATTGAGGAAGCACTGGCCTTTTCTCTTTGTCTTTGAGAATAACAAGGAAGGTCATCATTTCCTCTCATCCTCTTATTTCTGATTCTGGTACAAATCCCAGAGAAACATAAGAATGCCTTGCCCTTGAGCATTGTCTAAATTTTATTTATGCTCACAAAGATCAGGGATCTATTAGCTATTTGGCCTTAGGCTGGACAGATGTGTTTGTTCAGTAGCAGAAGATTAAGATTTCCTGAAAGGCTTGCTTGCTTGTTTTTTGTTCCTGAGCACTAGGATTTTCTGACATGTGCTGTTCCCAGAGTAATCTCATTACCATTACTCATTTACTAATTTAGTGAGAGACCATTTGCTCAAGGGGACCCTGTGTGTATTTTAAAAATAGCTACACACTCAGGTTTTCTTAATCTTATAAAGAGAACCGAAAAAGGAAGCTGTTAGTTTTATACACAAAAATAACTGATTTGTTTTGGGGGAGGTAGGAGACTAAAGAGAGGGGGAAGGGGCAATAAGAAAGGTAGTGGAGGAAGGAAGACAAATATCACATGTCTCTCACATGCAGAATCTAGATTTAAACATACGGATGACACACAAGCAGAAGGGGGACCATTTGTGGGAAGGAAGGGGATCAAGAGAGGTGGAAGGGGCCATGAGAGATTAATGAGGGGTGGACATGAACAATGTACAATGACATGCACATATGGAAATGTCATCATAAAGCCCTTTAATTTTTACACTAAATGCTAAAAGACAAAAAACTGATTTAAAATCAATCTGTTTTCCTTTACATGCAAATATGTACATAAGTGTGTATAATTTGCACCGAAATGTGTTTATCTGCATACACCTATCTCTGTTCTTGCAAAAATATTTCTGTATCTTGTTTTATTAAGATTCAAAAATCAGATGCATAGCTTCACATTTGTAATTCTCTATTGTTTATTGATCAATCAATAACTATCTGCTATATATTTACAGGGGCTGGGATTTGGCTCAGTGGGTAGAGCACTGCGCTGCAGTCTCTGAGGTCCCAAGTTCAATTCCCAGCACCGAAAAAAATGGGAGAAGGACCTGGCAATCCACTCCCAAGGCAATCCCGAAACAGTCAGCCATTGAAAACCCTATGAGGGTCACTATGAGTCGGATGCCGACTCGACGGCACCTAACAACAACAACAACATATATTTACAACCATGATAGTTCCTCAGCATATAAATGTGAAAATGGAAGAACCTTCAAGTAGCTCAATCTGGTCGGGAAGGAAACATGTAACGTAATATCTGGTGGAGAAAAATAAGTAGAAATGCCTTTCCCTTGGAAGAAGTTGGGCCAGCGATAAGATGACGTACCAATCTCTATGACAAAAGGAACTCCAGGTAGTGACAAAGCTTTCCCTGCAAGGGTGCCTCCTTAAGGACGACAGAGCTGTGGTAAAGCAAATTCTGTAAGATAATCAGGCAGGAACTGGGAGTGAAAATTTAATGGGGGACTCTGTTTAAAGAAACTAAGTTAAGGTAATATTAACTATTATTATTTTTTTTAAATCTTGTGGTTCATATGCATGATGATTGGGTGTTTATACCATTGTGTGACATGTGCTTCCCTCAGATCTTGTTACAAAAAGGACACATTGTCCATTTGATGTCAAAAAGAAAAAAAATGAAGAAGTGTTAGATGCTTAAACAGGATGGAAGTATGTTTCTCAATGGTATGAAGTCCAAAGTAACTGTACCTTATTGATGGAAGCTTTCCTCCACGCAGTGACTCAGGGAGTGAGGCTCCTTCCATCTTGGGGCTCTGCTGTCTTCAGCACAGGCTTCCAAGGTGAATTCTGTTTTGTACCAAGTCTGCAGATGGTGAGGATGCAGATGCATGTATGAAGCTGTTAAGGTCCAGGCTTGGAAGCGATGCACAGCACTGCTTTCCTATTAGATGGAATTCACATATATGACTTCTTCTACCTGGAGGAAAAGCTGCAAACTATAGTCTAGCTGTGTAGCTAGGAAGGAAAGAGGTGAACGGATAATCTCTGATGCAAAAGCATTGAGCTTAATCAGAACACTTCAGGGTTGGAAAGTACTAGAGAGTTTTGTACCTGTTTTTCTTCTTCTCTAGTTAGAGCACCCATCAACTCTTTATTAAATGGCATATATTCCAGGATATTCTACATCCATGTTTCCTGGGTCTGTATTCCTTATAATTTATCAACATCCACCTTTAAATTTTGGTGTCTAGAAAAGATCATATTACTCTAGATCTGATTTACCAATAAAAAGCATGTTGTTGTTGTTATTGTTAGGCAATGTAGAGCTGGGTCCAACTTATAGCAACCCTATGTACAACAGAATGAAACACACTCTAACACTGTGCCATGCCCAGCACTGTGTCAGTGCTTCTCTGCTATTCATAGGGTTTTTGATGGTTGATTGTTTTAGGACTGGGCTGCCAGGTCCTTCTCCCAAGCCTACAGCACCCAGTATTCTCAGGGGGTCTCCCATCCAAGGACTAACCAGGCCTGACCCTGCTTAGCTTCCAAGATCAGAAAGGATTGGATGTCAGGGTAGTAGAGCTGTAGACAGTAAAAAGCATAGTGGGGCAGAATTTTCCTCAACATCTGGACATAGTCCAAGACCATATCATTAGATAGCTCTTCTTACTATTTAATAATTTATTCACTTAATTTTGCAGATGTCATCGACTAGCAAACTATGAATGATATTTTGGTGAAGCCAATGTAAATCTGAGCAAATTTTACTTTCTTGGGCATTATTGTGTTCCTGATTGTTGTTGTCAGGTCCTGTTGAGTTGGTGTTCAACTTGTAGTGACCCCATATACAAGTGAAACAGTATTGTTAGTGCTTCTCTGCTATTTTTAAGGTTTTTAATAGCGGATTGATTTTTTGGGAGTGGGTTGCCGGATCCTTCTCCCAAGCCTATAGCACCTGGTGTTCCCAGGTAGTCTCCCATCCAAGTACTAACCAGGCACAAGCCTGCTAAGCTTCCAAGATCTGATGGGATCAGATGCTGCAGTGGTATAATACCTGGCACATAATAGGTATTGAATAAATGTTTAATAGATGAAAAGGTCTTTTCAGTGTCTTCCAAGATTCCTTGAACCTAGTAGATACTTTCAGATTTTCTATTTATCTTTCTGGGCTGCACCTCAGGTGATCTCTGCAATCAGTTTTCCAAATTCAGTACATTTAACAAAATTTTATGTCTATACCTTTAATTTCTAGAACTTCTCATTGCGATTTTTCCCCAATCTATTTATTTTCTGGATTTTTCCCCCTTCCTGCCTTTCTTTGGATATTTTTAAAAGTGTTTTCAAGTCTCTTCCAGCATAGTCTAATTTGTATATTCTTGCATTTGAAAGATTTCTCTTGTATCCATAGTGTGCTTGTGAGCTCATCCCGAGTGCCATTGTTTACCTTGGGAGTCTTAGGTACACAGGAGGTAAGAATACCCCATGAGGTATTTGAGTTCGATATAAAGATCCACATGTAGGACCATTTTAAGATCAATTTTATATTAATATATCATTTAAGGGTTTTCTCACCTTGACAGTAAAAATTTGGATCACAGGTCCACAAGTGGAAAGAGTCTGTGGTTCTTGTTTCTGATGGATGATGGGAGTAGAGTCTAATGGGTTTAATTTCCTTTTCAATTAACTTAAAACTATATTATCCTAAGGCATATATCTGGATCTTGTACTTTGCCTGTCAGCTTCTTCTTCAGTTTTGGCATCCTTTCTTGCTTTTTTTTATGCTCAACTGTGGATTAAAAACATCTTAAAATATATATATTCTCCCTAGCATTTCTGTGGGTTTGGAGCAGGCACTGGGGTTTCCCACTGTGGTAGACACTGTGATGCATGGCCCAGAAACCCCTTCACTGAAGGATTTGTTGACCCAGCTGCTAGCAGTACTGTCTGTAGATAGCACTCAGCTGTCAACCCTTCAGGGATCCCTCAGCTGCAGAAAGCCTCCTCATCCAAGGTCATGTCCCTTTCTTACCCCGGGCGGCCCACATCTAGTGACTGACTCATGCAAGAGGACAAAGGCCCCACCATCTTGGTCCAACTTGAAACAGTCCTGAAGACCTATTCGAGTCCTAGGTGATGCCATTAGTTCGGTTAAAGGAGTCACTGAACCTGCATCTCAACTTGACTCCTCCCTTTGCATCCTCCTGTTTCTTAACTTGCCTATCACAGGTATTACTTCCCAGGGCAACCCCAGTGAACATCCTGTCCACTGACCTCCACTTCACCACCTGCTTCCTGGAGAACCAACCTGTGATGTCCATTTGAGGTCATTCTGTACTGACCAGAGTCTCATATTTTAGGACATTTAGGAAATGTTTGTTGTTGATGGTGTTGGTATGAACACCTCCCAGGTTAGTCTCCTAATCCTATACTTTTGGGATCAATTCATTTAAGTAAGACCTCACTCATTTTCTTAATTTTTAATGATTTCTACTTATGTTTCAAGCTGTTAAGATGATTTAGAATTTGTTATTTTTTGATGATTTTATTTCTTCTCTCTCCCAACTTGGTGATATTTTGCAGTTTCACATCCATTCCTCCTATAGCTTCATCCCAATAATTTATTAAAAATGTTCAGTAGGAAAGATTAAGAGCCTTTCCTGGTAATTCCTCCTTGGAACACAGGACAACACTTCAGACTCTAATTTCGAATGCTGAACATTTGTGCTCACTTCTCATATTTTACCCTCTTACCTAGAAAGACATCATGAGAGGCTTTACCCAGATAAAGGAATTCATGAAATCCAGATTCACTCTGTCCATTGAATTCCTCTCGGTTAGTAGCACTATCAAAACAAAACTATTTTGGTTATTTTTGCATATGTTAGTCCCAGGGAACATATATGACTCTTGCTAGTTACCTTATTCTTTTCTAAATGCTTACAAATGCTAGAAATGTTAGCTGCTATTATTATGATTATAGAAATAATTTTAAAACCTCCCATTTCTCCTATTCTAAGAATTGAATGCATAGACAATTCTAGTAATTGTCTCATTGGTTAATTCATTTGGTTTTTTTTTAATATGGGTCTTAAAAAATCTGTAAGAACGGACAGTGTTCTGTAACCTCTATTTTTGGTGATACCTGAGTATATAGATTGAATTTACAAGACAAAGTTAAATTATGTGAAAACTATAGTATTTAAGCATTTAAAAACTTATTTCAGATGTCAAAATATCTTTAAGTGGTGGCTTTAAAAAGTAGATACTCATTCTTCTTCTGATTTATGCAACATTATGAACATTTTATTTCCTTCTCACACAAAGAATATCTTTCTAAAGACAATAGCTGACCTCATTTTCAAAGTTGAAACACTAGAAAAATTCCAATTAAGATTAAAAAAAAGACCTATCTGATCCCTTATCGCCATTGACAATGTTTTTCTATGATTTTTTGATAATGCAATCAAGTAGGAAGACCCACATGCGCCATCACTTGTAGATAGTATAACTACAAACTCAAGGGATACAAAATAATCAACTAAAACATCCTTAACATTTAGTAAATTTAGTTCGGGCATCATGGCCCATGCCTATAATCTCAGTGATTCATGGGGCTGAGGCAGGAGATTGCAAGTTCAAGGTTAGAGGCAGCCTGCATAACTTAGAGAGACCCTGTCTTGAAATATAAAAGGGATTAGAGGTACAGTTCAGGGGTAAAGCACTTGCCTAACATGTGAGGCCGTGGGTTCACCCTCTATTATTGCACAAAAAATAAAAAATAAAAAAGGGAAGAAAAGAAAAACAAACAAAAAGCTTTTTAATAATTCTCTAAAGTGGTTGATCATGATACCAGCATACAAAGAATTTCTCAGGCGTTCCAAATCTTAGAATGGTTCAATTTATGGTGTACAATCTGTACTTTGGATTTGGATCTTTTCTGGGACAAGCAGCCTGCAGCAGCTCCTAGGGAGCCCTGTGATCCCAATGGTAAACAATTGATATTCTACTGTGCACTGTGTTCCGAAGCGAGGATGTGTGGTAGCTCATGTGTATCCAGTGCATTTTCAGCTTCTGATATTTTCAATTTGTGCCAGGATTATTGGGATGTAACCTTATTATAAGTCAAGGAACATCTGTGTTTAATTTCAACTCAATAGCCAGTTTTTAGACATGAAAGAAAAAATACTCCTTTCCTAGTAGTAACAACAGAAACATCAATAAAAAACAAATCATAAAATTCATAGGATTAAACCCAACAATGAATGTACAGGATATAAAGAAGATGATGATTATTGAACTTTCCTGGGAAGTTCAAAAATAATTACATGAAAGGAGGGGGTGGCTACCATGTTCCAGGATGATGTATTTAGCGAATTTAGAGAACTGATTTCTCTCCAAATCAAAAGTAAAGGTCTACTCTAATAAAAATCCTAATTAGGAATTTTCTTAGAAACTTAAAGCTGTCTAGGAAAAAAATATATTAGAATAGCAATTTTTTTTTTAAGGGAGAAAAATGAGGAGGTCCTTTTCCTGCTAGATATTTGGCCAAGTCTGACTTGATAGAGTATAGAGAGAAAATAATCTTCTGTTATCTCACTGCTAACCTCTGACTGTTTGTGAACTGTTTCTTTCCCATCCTTTAGTGAACAAAGGAGACATCCTAAAATCTCTAGCTCCATTTGGGTTTCCTTTCGGAGGTCAGCATTTTATTGAACTTGTTACAAAAGTGATTTAGTCAAAGAGACCAAAACCCATGTCATCGCTGGGCTCCTCTTTCTTTGCCTCCACTTCCTGCTCCTCAGCTGGGGCAGCAGTGGGGGAGGGGAGACCTCCTGCTGGAGCAGCACCAGCAGCTGGAGCAGGTCCACCAGCCCCTGCATTGCAGATGAGGCTCCCAGTGTTGACGTTGGCCAGGGCTTTTGCACATAGGCCAGGCCAAAAAGGCTCCACATTTACAACCAGCTGCTTTAGGAGGCCATTGATATTAGCCTCTGTGATGTCACCTCATTATTGTGCAGGATGGGGGCAGAGTCGCTGCAGGTGAGCCCAGAGATGGAGACCATGGTGTGGATCACTGGGCGCTTGGGTAGTCCCTACATGAATTGAGTGCCTCACCCCAGTGTGGCCTTAGCTTCCTCAGAAGTAGTGAGCAACTTGGTGGCAGCTGAGCTACATTCAAATTTTTTTTAAAGAATGCATTTTGGTCACTTTGACAGGAAACACTCTTATTTTAATGATTATGATATCCAGTATAGTGCGATATTAACTATTGTGTTTAAAGTTACATTTTTTCTTCTCCTTAAGTGACACCCAGAAAGTTATAGGAATGGGAGGCAAAGAGTGCCAGAGGTGTGTTAACATTTATGGATCTTGCTCCTCTCCTCTGGGATTTACTAAGTGCTCTGGCCTGCAGCTGTACCACTGTGGCATCAGATCCTGTCAGATCTCAGAAGCTAAGCAGGGTCAGGCCTGGTTAGTACTTGAATGGGACACTGCCTGGGTGCTGTAGGCTTGGGAGAAGGACCCGGCAACCCACTCCCAAAAATCAATCAGCCATTGAAAACCCTATGAATAGCAGAAAAGAACTGACAAAGAGTTTTGCCTGTTGTACATAGGGTTGCTATGAGTCAGACACCAACTCAATTGGCTCCTGACAACAACTGGCTTCTTTGAGGAGAGGGAGGGAGGAGAGGTGAGGGGCAGAGAAGGTCTTGTGGCTTATCTTGGTGGTGATTATAGGATGGAGCCCACAGGGGTACCAACAAGGCCTTGTCTCTGACGCCCGCCGGCTCTTTCTTTCAGGGGTTTTTTTGAGGACCACCACTGGAGCCCTCACATGGAAGTTTTTAATCACACACTGTTTATTAAATTCCTCCCTCAGCCCCTGAGCACCAGGCACTCCTGTCTTCTTCTGGCTGCCATTGACCTGCAAGCTGTCATATTGTGTGGGAGTGGGGACACCTCCAGGCCCCCATCTCCTCTGTGAGATACTCCATCCCTCCTGTGTGGGTGATAGCGCAGCCAGCTGAGGGTATCCCCCATTTGTGTCTGCCGAGGAAGCTTCTAGGCTCAGCTTCTCATAACCTATGCTCCCCCCACTCCAGGGGACACAGGCCAGACTGTGTCAGACCTTACGTGGCTGAAGGGACTGTGGAATGGGGAGCACCAAGCCCTTTCTCAGTTCTTCAAAAACAAATCTCTCCTTTGGGCCTTTTTAACATCCATTCCTTATACCCAAGGGCCTGGCGAGACTGAATCCCTCCTGTCTAATGTTGAGATGGTTCTGGCCCCTGGCTCCTGCCTCCAGGTATCCAAGCCTTTGTACAGTCCCCTTCCTGGCAGGAGACAAAGCACAAAGGCTCTTAATTCATACTTGACAAAAGAATATGTATAAATCGCCATTAAATGTAAAAGAAAATTTGTATGAAACTGAAATAGCATGTATATTTTACAATGAAATTACATCTTTATAGAATAAATGGCAAGAAGATTGACAACTAATAATGACAATATACCATGCTAATAAAAGTGCAGTGAGGCACAAATTAGTGTAAGCTATGATATAACTTCTTATGAATATTTTTGAAAGCACTTTGATCAAAACTATTACAAATATTTAGCAGAATTCATACCTTTGGTCAAATAATTCTTCTAGGAATCTATCCTAGAGAAATCTGAAAAACAAAGAACTATAGAGAGCCTTTACATAACAGCATTGTTTAGCTAAAAATTATCAACAACATACCAATAATAGTAGGATTAAAAATAGAAAAATATTTATAATACATGGGTGTTGAAATATTAATGAAGCATTAAAAATCTTTAATAACATGAAAGTATTCTTATTGTAATATTCATTGAAAATAAGTGAGGTAAAAGGAATGTGCTTATCCATTAAATTTATTTATTGAATATAAGTCCATGCTGTGTTCTGGATATTTTAAATCCATGTACTGATCCCAATTTTCTTAGTATTTTTGTAGAAGGAAATATCACCAAAATTACAATTGACTGTTCTGTGTGGTGGAATTATAGTTTTTATTTTGTTGCCTTGATGTTGTTAGGTAATGTTGAGTTGGGTCTGACTCATAGCAACCCTATGTACAGCAGAACAAAAGAGGTGCCGTGTCAGATAGTACTCTGTTATTCATAGGGTTTTCAATGGCTGATTGTTTCAGGAGTGGGCTGCTGGGTTCTTCTCCCATTTTTGCAGCGCTGGTAATTGAACTCAGGGCCTCTGAGCATGTAGAACAAGCACTGTATCAACAGAGCTAAACCCCATCCCCTACGGCCTGGCACTTCTCTGTATTTTCCTATTTTCTTTCTGTGCACATATAAAGCACTAAATGAAAAGCTATGAAATCTCACATCTTTCCGAGCTTTCAGTGGAGTTCTTCCCAAAGATGAGGTTCTTTCAAGGCCCTCTGTGGTGAGGTAGGGTGTCTGGGTACCACAAATCATCTCCCAGTTTATCACTAGTTAATGGAGTGTGGGAGCGAGTGGTGGGTAGTTGAAAACAAATAAGGGAAGCTTATGTTGTTGGGTGCAGTAGAAGATGGTAAGGATGGCCTAAAGAAAGTGTTTTGCAGAGTGTTGTGTGGCTTCCTGCTGAGATTCTGCAAAGCTGCCTGTATGTTGGAGCTCCCTGAGAGTGTGGCTGCTTAGCAACTACCACATAAAGTCATCTTTCTCTCCAAAAAAAAAAAAAAAAAAAAAAAAACCAGGCTATGCTTGACTTAAATGAAGATGTTCTAGTTCACTGGAGCTTGGAGAGCAATTACTTGTAGCTGTCTTTGGCATTTGTGCCAGGCATATCAGAAAATAAAATGAAGACACTGTGCGCTCCCTGTGTCTTCATCTCCCGCAGGCGGCATGGAGTACCATGAAAGGAACAGCTGTTCTCCGAGCCCTCTTTCCTCTCTCCTGCAGACAGAAAGTCTCCTAGACAGAAAGTGTGCAAAAGCAGTTTTGGACTTAGTGGGCTTGGGGAAACCTTTTGTGTTAATGGCTAAAAGCAGGGTAAGGGTGGAAATAGTATGGGGGGCAGAATAAGACACTTAGGTTTACTTAGAGACCCTCTGGCTCCAAGGTCATTTTTCTGCCTGCCTCAAGAGTGACTCCCTAGAGAAACGTTCTAAAAGCAAGTCCAAAATGAGGGCTTCCTTTTTCTATAGTTATCCATCTCTATTGCATATACCCTGAAGAAATTAGCATAATCTTAGAGACTTCCCCTGCGTGTATGCCTACCCATGTAGTGTTATAAAGCTCTTCCGTGGGGGTCCTAGATAACCCTGATTAGCATCTTCTCTCCAATGACCACTGTACTTCTTTCTTTGTCACTTAGATCACCAGGGCCCCTTTACCTGGTAACTCTACTCCGGCTTCTGAGCCTTCCTCAGAATGGCACCTAGGTCATGACGCCATCTTTTCTAGCACTTAACTAAAGAAGCCATGTGCAATAGGATACCCCAAAATAGCAATAGTGAGGGCAAATGGGGGCAAAGGAGAGGAGGAAATGACCCATGTGAAAAAATGTCCCTCTTCTTTCCCTGTCAAAAGTGTGAAGAGTAAAACATTAATGAAATGCCTGCCTGTGCTTTAACATATAAAATTATAGTTCATTTTAACTATTGACTGTTTTTTTTTATATTAGTGGTTGTCAATAGGGGACATTTAAAAAAGAGTATGATACCCTGTTCTCCAAAATGCTTACAGGATCGAGATAGAGACAAGTTAATAACCACATAAGACAGAGAAGAACTAAAGAAGGGGTTCAAGGACCCTATTTAATGTGAGCAGTAGCCCTGGGAGAAGAGAAGTCCCAGGTGAGAATGCTAATGTCAGCACAGGAGCGCTCTGGGGGAAATGGCTGAGTGAAAAGTTTCCCTGGATCCGGGCACAGAATAAGAGATCATGTGCAGGGCAGAGAATCCAAAATGAGAAGATTGTTCAGGGACCCAATAGGGACGGTACTAAACATAGCAATAGGAACTGAGGTAGATGAAGGCTAAGGAATGTAAGGAGAGCAACAAATCCTGCCAGGTGGAGAAATTTTTCAGAATCAGAGAATCAGAGATGACTTCCTTAATGAGAAAGACCAAAAGGAACAGCCTGTAGAGTAAGAAGAAGAGGAAAAGACCCCACTGTGGGGCTGAATTAGAAGTGGACCCTAGAAATAGCAGAGTCCCTACCGGTGCTTACAGGGAGGAAACCTAGGTGAGATATTAAGATTTATTAAACTTCTGTGTGCCAGCCTCTGTACTATTATCAAAGGCCACGGAAGGTCTGAGATTTTTATCCCTCTTGCCAGTCTAATGAGTTTGTTTGCCAGTTTCCTGGATGCTGGTAGGAGGAATGAGCCTTCTGAGCTGCAGATGAAGGGCTTGACAGGCATGGCACAGAAAGTGATGTGAGCACATGCCTATTTGCATCAGTTTCCCTTGTTCAAGTCCCATGGGGCTAATGCAGATGGGACATCTTTCACAATAAACGATAATCATGCCTGATGTCTGCTTTGGAGGGAAACATTTTTCCAAGGCTTTAAAAACAATTCCTTAAAAAGGTAGTTCAGAACAAATGATAGTTAATGCCTCTCCTTGCAAGATGTACAGACATGGAAGAGACCCATGGAGAATTGCCTTTGTGCTTAACATCTGTAGTTGGATCTGAAGTTAAGCATTTAAAATGATCTGAAAGAGGCTACTGGGCATCGTTTCAAAATGAAAGTTGAGAATTTAAAAAAATAACTTTATAAAATTTCTGGAATATTTGCAATTTTCTTATATTACTTGATTTTGCTTTATGTTGTCTGCTTTTTTTTTTCTTCTTAAAGAGGGATAATTAGTAACATACAGATGAAAAGATTTTAGTAGAAGGGAAAGAAATGGAAAGCCAGCCATGATCTTCTACCAGCATCTGGGAAACAGACTGTAGTGTTGAGCATCAGGCATCCTGAGTAGTCAGACCTCCAGTTCACCTTCTCTCCAGTTCCTTCATGACGCATGCATCACCCTGGCTCTGCATGGCTGGGCAGCCTCTCTTTCATTGCACAGGTCCTGCCTCCCTCTAGTACTGGGAAAGAGAGTAAGTGCACCCAGAGATCCAGCCTCTGGCTACAGTCGCATGTGGACACTGTCTGGATAGGCTGTTTCCTAGATCTTATACAACATAATCTAGGCTGAATTGACAGTGCTAATATTATGCGACTTTAACATCACTTGTAACTGTCTCTTACACTCAAGAATTTCTAGAACGGTTCATTTGATCTGTACAAGTCTATCTTACCCCTTTCAGAAGAGCTGAGGATTCTGTGGCTTCCCAAAGCATTGCACTCCAATATTCAATTCCTGTTTGTGTCAATCAATTATTAATTATCACAAACAGATTGTTCTATTTTGCTGAAATGCCAGCTCCTTTCTCTTTTAAAATTTCCCGTAAAGATGTCCTACTTTGGACTTTTTTTTTTTAATCCATCATCTTCTAGCCCAGAAATTAATTTTATCTGGGAAAACAGCAGAAATGGAAATTATCGTCTGTGGTTGCTAGTAGTTGGCTCTTCGAAAAGAAAAAAATTGGTGTAAGAAAATTGAAGAAAATCATCAAAGTAACCCAGTAAAAAGAGAAAGAAAAGAAAAATTGGCAGGAGAAAACGGAAAACAACTGACATTACCTGTGTTTGCCACTTCTCTATCACAAAATTCTCTGACTCTCTAAAGTCTGGAACTTAACACTTCTAGAAAACGTGTGATCAGTGCTGAAAATATGAGCGTACAAGAACTACTGAGTTAAGGCACCATCATCTACTGTACGTAAAGCATATAATACTGAAAGAATGTAAAAAACCAAAAATTATTTGGAGAGATTTTTCTGAGGCTTTTCTTAGATGGTACCTGGAAATTCATCTAGGACTTCTTATGTAGTATGTAGTAAGTAAGAATGTAATACTGAAATTTACCACATATTAAAATTTATAATGCCCTTAAGAGGCCTTCAGCATTGACTCAGTGATTTCCTACAGAATCTTGGTAAAATTTAATACTTTCTAGGATTAATCAAAAGCTGAGTTTAAGTTAATGGGTTACTGAGGATTATAGGGCAGGGTATGGATCATGGGTCAGAATGTGGCTTAGGCAAAGGTATATAAATGGCTTGGACCACAGCCATAAGTGCTATTAAATAATTAGACTGAAAGTGTAGGTCTTTTGAAGGTGGGTTTATACAGCTTATACTTCATACACACAAGGTTGTACATTCTGTGAGTATGTATTTTTCCCTTCCTACTGAGGTTAACATAATGAATAAGAGCTTAAACTTTAGGAAGAGGGAGAGAAATGGAGGGAAGGAAGACAGAGTTCAAAGCACAGCTATTGGTAGCCACTAATTTAACTGCTTTGTGTCTTAAGATTAAGGAGAAAAATAAAACAACCAATCTTCCAGAGCTCATGAAAAATAAAATAATGCATGTAAGATGGTTAACATAGTATCTGACATTTGGTGTCTGGTATGGGCATTTATTAAATGCTAACACTTATAATTATTACCACTAGAATTATACTCAGCAGTCTTAGAGAGGATTTGTAGTGTTAAGTATCAGGCACCATCAGTAGCAAAGGTTAAGACTGGGAAATCCAGAATAAGTACAGATCTTGTCCATAAAATCCACTGGGAAATGTTAAGTGCTACATCTCAGAATGGTTGATCAATAACTTAGGAAATTTTTTAATGATAAGTATGAAATTAGATAGATAATAAAAGCAAGAGCTAGTAAATAAAATCTCATTGATGCATTAGTTTTTTCATACAATAGTGTCTGAGGGCCTAGTACCCACTATGAGAAATATGTGTGTTGTCAAAATTAAGGACATATTAGTTATCATCCCTGTCCTCCCTTAAGCTTTCATTGAGGGGTGAAGTATAAAATTAATATGTTTATTTAAAATTAATGAAAATTTATTTATGTAAACTTGCAACTACTTTTATACTTTTTATAGCTATAGAAAACTATAGAAAATATAGTTCTTCTTCCACACAATTTTTAGTTGTTCTTCAC
Source organism: Pedetes capensis (assembly GCA_007922755.1). Classification (NCBI taxonomy): domain Eukaryota; kingdom Metazoa; phylum Chordata; class Mammalia; order Rodentia; family Pedetidae; genus Pedetes; species Pedetes capensis. The sequence continues at coordinate 5,684 of VMDO01005761.1, read as the reverse complement.
TCTTCTGACATAACTTTAAAAGTTTTCTGGCTTCTGTCACATGGGACTGGATGGATTCTGATCCCTCTTTTGGTCAGTGTTCTTCTTGTGACATCAGCTTTCATCATATATATGTCTTATAAATATTTTAGACATTTAGATTTTTCTCCCTTCAGTTATTTTTCTAGTAAGTCTATTTTAACCCCAAAGGATAGGACCTATTCAATTTTCTTTGTGCTTCCAGGCTCAGCTTCCTAATAGGTTAATCTCAAGTATGATCTCCATTGAGGACAACTCTTGATCTCCATAATGTAAATCAAACAGAAAGTTCTGTTTTCCTATAAAGTAGATTTTGTCTTTAGTTGTTCATAACACCATCTTCCAGATAATGCCCCCTGCTCCAAGCACCCTGCATGCACGCCTTCGGGCAATAATATCACAAGCCTGCATACCATTTTCTTAGTGAAGCTTCCTGGCTGTCAGCAAGTCACATGGCACCAGGGGGCACCACAGTGTGGCCTTGAGTTGTAGGGGCTCTGCAGGCCACGGCATCCTTCAGGTGTCACATGGAGCAATCTGTTCCTGTGCGAGGAAGCACCAAGACGGGGGCAGGAAGGACAGACAGCTCCCATGTCCTGTTCTCTGCCATGACACAGATAGAAAAGCAGGTCATATTTCAGTGGTTGCTAGGGGAAATAGATGAGGCTGTTCAATGGCCTGAAGTGACTGTCTCTATAGCCACAAGATATAAAGACTCCACATTTTCTCATATCTATGATCCTTCCAGGATTTCTGGCCATGAGGAAGACCCCCCAAAGGACTCACCTATCACATCCTGAGCCACAGTTCCTTCTTTCCTCTACTGAATCTCTTGTTCTACATCCCTAGAGATGTAATCCAGCTTGCACACATACCAACAATCTCCATACCCATGGCAGCACTCAGCCCAGTTCATTTTTGGTCAGGGTGCAAGTGTGTGTGCATGTGTGTTCATTGGGATGGGAAAGTAAACAGCTGGGATTTGGATCTAAGTCTTCTGGATTTCAGAACCTATTCTGAGAGGAGAGTTATAGAGCATTATATGAGAAAGCAAGATCAAGAGCCAATACAGGTTGGGCTGATAGTAACTCCCAAGAAGAGGGATATTAGCATGGATTGGAGCGATCATAACAGACCCATGGAGGAACTGTGATTCAATCTAGGCCTAAAGTAATGACAGTTTGATTAAGTGGGAGGACAGCTGGTCAACTGTGGAGCATCTGGGTTTTAATTCTGTGTCTCCAACTTGACTAGCTGTCTGACTTTGGATAAATTTTTTTTACTTCACTTAATTTTCTTCCTTTCTAAAGGAAGATATTTGATCCAAGATTTAAGTTCACTTTAATCTTTAACAAATACACACAAAAAAGTAATTATAGATATTCTTGTATATATTTGATGCAGTAAAAGTGTTTGACAAGAAGTTAAATGCTATTATCAATGCAATTCTAATCAAAAAGACCAATTATGGGTTCTATCCAAGTTTAGAGTTTGCTGTATATGAAATGCTTGTTAAAATGGGAATTTATTTGATGACAATCTGTTTAATTACTTATTCAATAATCATTTATTGAGTACTTGCTATATGCTAAGGTCTGTGTTAGGTACTGGGCCTACTAAGTTGAATTAGACACAGTTCATAAAGGAGCTCACTATTTAGGAAGTAAGATACAACCATATGAGCAATAAAGTTATTTTCAGAATATGCAGGTGGGAGTGATTGAGAATAAAGGAGTCCAGGGAAGTCTTTATAGAAGTCATGGTTTTGAGCTCAGTTTTTAAAGATTATGAGGAACTTCCCAAATAAACCTGAGGACATAAGGACATTTCAGTCAGAGGATACGACATGTATAAATGCATAAGATAATGGACTTTCTTGTGAGTGCAGAATTACCTAAGCAGCTTGGTGCTGTGAGTGACGGTGTAAGGTATGAAATGTGCAAGTAGAGAAAGTTGTGATGGGGGCCAAGGAGGGAAGGATTGTGAAAGATGAGGCAGAACCAGATGCTATGGTTCATATCTATAATCCCAGGACTCAGGAGGCTGAGGCAAGAGGATCCCAAGTTCAAGGCCAGAGGCAGCCTGTGTAATTTAGCAAGACCCCATCTCTAAATAAATAAATAAATAAATAAATAAATAAATAAAGGGGCTGGGGTGCAGCTCAATGGTAGAACATTGGTCTAGTGTGTGTAAGGTCCTGGGTTCAACTCCCTAGTACTGGGTGTGTGTGTGTGTGTGTGTGTGTGGAGATGAGACAGGTGGTTAGATGTATGGTGTCAGTGGTCTTTCCATAAAGATGTGTGGTTAAAAAAAATGGTAATCTAGGAGACATGGTGAGCCTAAGGTTAGGAAATTGCAAGATAGGGAGTGTGTGAATTTCCTATTTCTAGCATTGCTCTAGCATTGCTATAAAGTACCACAGATTGAGTATTTTAAACAACAAAAATATATTTCTTCATAGTTCTGGAAGCTAGTAGTTCCAGACAAAAGTGCTGATAGGTTTGGTTTCTTCTAATATATTGGCTTACAGATGTCCTGCATTTCTCTGTGTGTTCATATGGTCTTTGTAACTGTCTATGTTCTGATTTTTTCTTATTATGGTATACCAGTGATTGTAGAGTAAGGTCTACCCTAATGACTTCATTTTTAACATAATCACCTCTTTAAAGGTCCTATCTCCAAATAGAGTCACATGCAAAGTACTAGGGGTTAGGACTTCAACATATGATTGGAGGAATAAGTAATGCATTTAGATTTATTGAAACCTGGATCTTTTTGACCAGCCCATAAAATCCAGAAGCTTATTAATTATATTGCCTGGTAATATAGGTGTGCATTTTACCTACTTTCAAAGATTCCTTCACCCATCCTCTACTGAAAAATCTTCCCTGATTAAGTGAAAGTCAAGTGACTATCTTTCCACAACTCAAATTTTTGGACTCAAACCATAACATTATAGAAGGTATAAGATTTATAGCATTATCCAAATCTCCCTGTCTTTCAAGGCCCTATTCAAATGCATCTTTCTCTGTAAATTTAACAAAGTTTCATTCAGCTGTAGAACTGCTTTCCCTTCTCCGAATTACAACATTCTATTTGTACCTTGCATGGAATTTAACTCATTTAGGTTTCTCAGACTCCATAGCTTTCAAATAAGCTTAAAAACACCTCTACCTTGTGTGTCTCACCTTCCTGAGGTGAGATTTTTTAATTTGCCCGTATTACCTGACACATGGTACACATTCAGTATTTGATGAACATAATGTGTGACTAAATTCTTCACAGGACCTAGAGATCTTGACGTCCTGGGGAACACTTTCTAGCCTCATTGCTATGTCTCATCTCATGTTAAGTCTAGTTAAACCTGGTCATTCCCAGAGTATTAGATTGCAGTAGAGAAACTTCAGGACTCATAAGTACTGAACATGGAGTTACTTTGTGCTAAACTAAGTGGCAGAAGAAGCTTTCCAAGAGTCTACCCTTTGAGGAGATGACAGCTAACACAAGCAGAGAGAGGCACAATGTTACAGGGCTTTGACCAAGTCTCATTACTTTCCCACAGATATCACAATGAATTCTGTTCTTTGAAACAACAAAAAATAAACCTAAAAGAATATTGCTCTCTTGCTGTTTCTTCTAAGTCACAGTGATTTTCAATCTGTGGGTAGAGGATTCCTGTTGGGGATGGAGTACGGGAAAGAAAATTCTTACAAAGGCCCCCCATGAACAGTACGTGTACCAAGTAATGCTATCAACACTTCCGACTAACCAGAAGAGAGCTCTCGTGTATGTGCATTGTCGCTTTTCAATGGGCAAATAATGGTACTGTTACAAATAAGAGAATTTAAATTCCTATAAAAGCCTTTTCATGATCATTAATGGATGTTTCTTATAGTTTCTCTTAACTGGTTGATACTGACAGTCTGTATTCTTCAGAGTTCTTGAAATTATTTGAAGTTAAAAGGGAGCACTCTTCTATAAGAAGTTGGGGAGCCAGCTACTCTTGATATAAATGTTTGTTTTACATGCGAAAATGGAAAAATTTGCTTCAAGAATTTTCAATCTGTAGTTAGTGAGACCTTGGAGGCTTTGTTTCCTCTCTTTGATGACACTTTGTTTTCAATGTATTTCCCTGGGACAGCTCTAGGGTAGGGCTGGGAGCCAGGGGTTTGTTTATCTTTCAACTAGCAGGGAGAAACTCCAGGATTCCTCTCCAGGACACATGAAGCCTAGTGCAGAGTGCAGACAAAACAGGATATTACTTTCTGATTTGGTTACATGTGAGAATTTCCCAAAGGGCTCTCCTGTTGCTTCTCCTAAATAATCTGCATGGCAATGTGGCCCCGGACCTACCCCATGACCTCTTTGCTTTTTAGCAGGAGTAGATGTTTTCAAAAAGAAGTAACTCACAAAGCGGAGGACTTACCCAAAAGAACAGAGAAGATTCTGGAAGGAGCAATGATGAACACATGCAATTATGAAAGGTATTTAAATGGGCATGGCTTTGAGAGGAAAGGTGTAAGCTTGTGGATACACTCAAACCTCTTTTCTGATGAAGGAGGTGTGTTGTCTATTCATGATAGAGCAAAGTGAATCATGCCTGGGTTTCAGAGGCATCGCTAGTATATAAGTATATCATCCTTATCTTTCTCATTATGTTGGACTTGGCTAATACACAGGTTGTCCCTCAACGCCAGCAGATTGCCCCTCACTTGTTGTCATTGTTAGGTGCTCTTGAGTCGGTATCCGACTCATAGTGACCCTCATAGGGTTTTCAATGGCTGACTGTTTTGAGATTACCTTGGGAGTGGATTGCCATGTCCTTCTCCCATTTTTGCGGTGCTGGGAATTGAACTCAGGACCTCAGAGACTGCAGCGCAGTGCTCTCCCAGCTGAGCTAAATCCCAGCTTGCCCCTCACTATGTGTTATAAAATAGACTTTGTGCTGGATGATTTTGCCTCATCATGGCTGGGACTTTATGAAAAAATCCAAGGCAATGCCATAGAAAGGGTGCTAAGAAGAGAATGTTCAAGTGGACACCTTGTAAGGAAGCTCACCAATTCCAGGAGTGTTTTCCACAGGAGGCTGGGAGGGGAAGGGCTGGGAAGGACTTCCGTTTGCAGGGTTTTAAGCAAGACAGTTTCCCCTTGGTAAGGTGTGGATGCTTCTAGAATCAGAGGCAAGATCAGATTACTTCAAAATTCTTAGGAATCACCTATTTAGCCATAATTAAAATTAAAAAAAAAAAACTTTGAAAAATGAGGACTAGAGAAGTAAAGGGACCAGATAAATTTCCAGGCAGGTGATGGTAGCAGAGACCGGCCATGCACCTCCAGTTCATATGCTTATTTCCACTCTCTCCCTTGGAATCTTTTAAACAGATAGACAAACAATGGTGACACCATGTAGCCAAGCAAACACAGGCTCTATGATGGTCATAAATGGTCAGCCTCTCTGCCTCATGAGAATGTTGTTGTTGTTGTTGTTAGGTGCCGTCGAGTCGAGTCCGACTCATAGCGACCCTATGTACAGCAGATCGAAACACTTGCCGATTCTGTGCCAGGCAAACAATCTTATTTATGTTTAAGCCCATTGTTGCAGACACTGTGTCAATCCATCTGGTGGAGGGTTTTCCTCTTTTGCGTTGACCTGCCACTCTTCCAAA
>VMDO01005760.1:76816-108168 GCA_007922755.1 Pedetes capensis | reverse complement strand
ATAGAAATAATTCCTTTTCTTTTAGATACTGGAGTTCATTCTCCGCCTCAGTTAGGAACCCTGGGCCCCCTTCCTAAACAAATTTATACAGTAGCCAGGGCTGAGAACTGAGCCAAAGGATTCACTGAACCTCTAATGCGTGGATTTGGAAACTTGATTTTTCTCCAGGCTTTCTGAATTCTTCCTAAACGTCCTGTCCTCTTCCTGAGAAGCGGTTCCCTTCGCCTCAATGGGGGAATCTCTTCAACTGATCGAGAATAAAGGCTTTCTTTCTTTGGGGTGTTAATTACAAAGAGGGGCCAAAGGGGCTCTATGTCTAAAGACTTTCATGGGTTTAAAGAAAAAAGCCCAAACTATATTGTTGTTGTTAGGTGCCATCAAGTCATGTCTGACCCATAGCGACCCTCATAGGGTTTTCAATGGCAGATTGTTTCTGGATTGCCTTGAGAGTGGGTTGCCACTTCCTTCTCCCATTTTTGTGGTGCTAGGAATTGAACTTGGGACCTCAGAGACTGCAGCGCAGAGCTCTACCAACTGAGCTAAATCCCAGCCTCCAAAGGATATAAGGGTGTACAATTAAAACATGTCTAACATGCCATGCGCAATGGCGCACACCTGTAATCCCAGCGACTTGGCAGAGACAGAGGTAGAGGCAGGAGGATCGCAAGTTTGAGGCCAGACGCAGCCTGCGTAACTTAGCAAAACCCTGTCTCAATATAAGAACTAAAACATGGGCTGGTGATGCAGCTCAGTGGTAGAGCACTTGCAAAGTATGGGTAAGGCCCTAGGTTCAACCCCCAAGTATGGTAAGAAAACAAAAAAAGCATGCCTGACTTTACAGCCTAAGTAGGTCAAGGCACCTCTTACCATGACTTGCTCAGCATGTGCAAGGCCCTGTGTTCAATCACCAGCACCACAGAAAACAAAAAAAAAAAAACACAAACAAACAAACAAAAATCATTACTGGGCTGGGTGCTGGGCACATAGCCATGAATTAGGAAAAACGTTCTGTCTTCAGTGTGGGAGGCAGAAATAGTACTAAGAAAACAAGATAATTAATAACAGATGTGATTAAGAGCTTTGACCAAAACAATACTGGGTGACAGAGCAGACAGTGCCTTGGTAACAGATTTGTGTAGAGATCTAAATGATAAGAAAGGGCTGGCTGTATAAGGAAAGGGAAATAGATTCCAGGCAAGAGGAACAGCAAGTGCAAAGGTCCTGAGGTAGGGTCATTGGAGCTGAGAAAGTGAATGGGAAAATAGGGGGACATAAAGTCAAGAAGATCATGTGGGCAGTGCTGGCCATACTGAAGATGCATTCTTTATCATTGAGGGTATAGCTCAGTGGTAGTGTGGTTGCCTGGCATGTCATTCCCAGCACTGGGGGTCGGGGGGAGAGAGAGAGAGAGAGACTTTTTGTTTGCTTTTTGGAGACAAGGTCTCACTATGCAGCCCAGGTTGGCCTTGAACCTGTGATGCTCTTCCCTTAGCCTCCTGAGTGCACCTGGCTACATCAGATTTTTTTCTCTTTTGTGTAGGTTGAACCCAGGGCCTTGTACATGCTTTGCAAACACTATGCCACTGGGCTGTACCCTCAGCCCATTTTTTATTTTTTATCTGAGACAGAGTCTCGCTAAATTACACAGGCTCCCTCTGGCCTTGAACTTGTGATCCTCCTGCTTCTGCCTCCCAAGTCGCTGGGATGATAGGCGTAAGCCACTGGGCCTGGCCAGTATCAGATTTTTATTTTTATTTTTTATTTTTTATTTATTTAATTTAATTTATTTATTTTGTGGTACTGGAGGTTGGACCCAGGGCCTCGCGCCTGCATGCTTTGCAAGTGTTGGACCACTGAGCTGCCACCTGCAGCCCATTTTTTAACTTTTTGAGACAGGGTCTTGCTAAATTACACAGACTGCCTCTGGTCTCGAACTTGCGATCCTCCTGCCTCTGCATCCCAAACGCTGGGATTACAGGCGTGCGCCACCATGCCCGGCAGCATCAGATTTTTAACACAGTGCCTCTGTCCTCCCAAGAGGTCAGGTGGAAGGGGTCAGGAATCAGACTGGCTAACAACCTTGTGCACATTGTTTCCCCTCTCTGGGCCTCAGTTTCCCAATCTGTAAGCTGAGTATAATCACCCCTACTCCCTGTTACTTGCGGGTCAAAGAAAGTAGCAACACAGAGCAGGTATCAAAATGGCCACTTTGCAGCTAACTGTGAAGAAGGAAGTGGGTTATTTTAGTTAGATCTCACTCTGACTCTTGTGCCACTGAAGCCATAAAACCCAAAAAAGTTTGAGGCAGTGTGGTGGCCGTGAACTTCTGTGGCCCCAGCTACTCAGGAGGCTGAGGCAGGAAGATCACTTGAGCCCAGGAGTTCGATGCCAGCCTGGGCAACACACCAACCCCATGTCATCGCGATCATTGTTAAGTCTGGGGCTAGGGATACAGGTCAATAGTACAGAACTTGCCTAGCGTGGACGAAGCCCTGGGTTCCATTCCCAGAATCCAAAAAAAGAAAAAGTTACTATCTGAGCCCAGTCCTCCCCCTTCCCTTGAAGATTCCAGCCGTCAGATGAAATCAATCTGCGGAGGAAATCTAAAGCAACACCCACTGGAAATTCTCCAAGAGAGATTCTGGAATTAGTCCCATTTCACAGAAGGAACCAATAAGGCACACAACGGCCAGGTTACGTAACTAGAAAGCCGGGGGTCCTATTTCAGATCCAGATTAGCGCCCTTGGGGGAGCTGGTCAGGAGGGTGTCCATCTTGGCCCCCTTTCCCCAGCCCCGCTGTGCTTGGAGGAGCGCGCTGGGCCAGCCCACTTCTCAGCCTGTGGCCCCTAACTTCTGGAATTCCCCCGCGCACAAGCAGCCTGGACTTCCCCAGGGCGGGATGAGGAACAGAATGTCTGTGGGAGGAGGTGTGGGTCCTCAAGCTTACTCAGCTGGGGCAGGGCTACGTCCCCACAGCGTCTGATCGTGGCCTGGAGGCAGGCGAAGGGCGGCCCCGCAGCCATTAGCACCTTTCCCCTTTTGCAGCTGGGAAACTGAGCTTCGAAAGGTGTGGTCCTAACCTTTGCGGGGAGTGCACACCTGTGATCACAGCAGGCAGAAGGATCCTGACTTCCAGGACAGTCTGGGCTATACACAGTGAGTGACTCGACTTGGTCTCAAAATAACTAGACAGATTAAAACAAAACAAAACAAAACAACAAAAAATCTATAGCCCCAGGCGACCCATCGAGGTAAGGCAGCCCCAGGACTCAAACCCACGATTGCTAATTTTCAGGCTTCCACAGCTGCGTCAGTACGGCTGGTGTAGAGTCCCGCCAGCCCAGAGGTGTTCCCACTGCGCCCCTGGGCACAGCCCAGATCCCAGGGGGAGGGGGCTTGCCCGAAGGCACCCCCCACCCACCCAACTCCGACTCACCTGGGAGCAGAGCCCCGAGCAAGGCCAGGAGCAGAGGCAGCGAGGACCGGGCGCCGGTGGGAGTCATAGCGAGCCGAGGCCGGGAGCAGGGAGGCGCCAGGGCCGCGGTGGTGCTCGGCGCGCTGGGGCCCCGCGGAGCGCGCGCGCCTTTATAAGCCACCGGCCGCGGGGGGCCGAGGGGCGGTGCGACCGCCTTCCCGGAAACCTCGCGCCTTCCCCTCCGGAGCCAGGGCTCCGGCATTTCCGGCCTGACCTGGTGCCCGAGCCGGGTGGTCCTGCTTCGCTGGCCGCTGCACCCCCGGAATTTCCGAGCTGAAGCAATGAGCCGGGCGGTGACGGTGGCGGTGGGGAGGTGAAGCCCAGGGGGCTGCGCCCAAGCCACCAATCAAGGTCGCTGACCTTGATCCCCCTTTGACACTAGGCTGATTAAATATTGCCTGGTCCCCTGCACGGTCGGTATGGCCGCTGTGTCCATTTCGCTGCGGGGGTAAACTGAGGCCCGGAGCTGCGCGAGGATCTGAACTCAATCCTGGCCTCCCCCCCTCATGCGGATCTCTTTTATCCGAGGTTAGACAATCTGTTACCCGGATTGGGGCCGAGGGATCTTTTCGGGGCGCCTTCCATGCAAAGGTGCACACCCCCCGCCCCGGGCTTGTCCCTGCCCAGCCGACACCCAGATTTCCCGAGAAGCGATCCAAGCAGGCCCAGACACCTCCAGACGCCTGTGAGCCCTGGGAGGGAGGGGGTGTATGGCGTCCTCCCCCACACCCCGCCACCACCTCCCCCTGCACCCATGGGCGCTCCCCCTCCCCGGGGCCTCGCTTCCCCTTTTGGCCAGGACCGCGGGGGCGTCTTTACAGCTCCCCGAAAAAGGAAGGAAGCCTCGTGGTCCTGCCGCGTGGAAACTCCTCCGCCGCTGTCCCGGGGAAACTGAGGCAGCAACTCAGACGTGGACAGCAGAAGAGCGCGGGTGGCTGGAAACCCGGCCCTCGGCAGGGAAACTGAGGCAGGCCCTTGATTCCGAGGGGGAGCACGGACAGGGGATCGCCAACTGTACTAAGGGTGCACGGGTGCTTGCTGGGCCACGGCTTTGCGCACGTGACCCCCAAGACTCAGCACTCGCCTTGGGGACCCAGGGCGCGGAGACGCTCGGCCGAAGGCTTCCTGTTGTGGGACTCTCCTGGAGTCGCCATGGACACCGCCAAGGGGCCAGGGAGGTCGCGCAGCAGAAGGGGAAGGGAGAGGTCGGGGATGCGCGGGCCCTTCCTCCCCAGGCCTAGGCCTGAGAGTCACCGGCCGTCCCCAAAGCAGCCCCTCTCCCGCCCTGGGCTATTCCTAAGGAATTTCCACGGGGATCTTTTCTCTGGGAGGGCTGGGGGCACTGCGTCCTCCCCCTGGTCACAGGGTGAGCTCAGCGATGTCTCTGCACCACCGAGGGTCTGGGAAAACCCTGCCCAGTCGGTTGGTTATTTTTCAGGCGGATTTTTTTCTCAGATTCGCCTCGTGGAGTTCCTTGGGCTCCCCCGCGTGGTCCAAAAGCCACAATCTTCCTTCGCTGAACACACATAGTTTGGTGCCCTCCAGTCCATCTAATTCCTAGAGACCCTAGGTACAACAGAATGAAACACTCCCTGGCTCTGTGCCAGGCACACGATCTTTTTTGTGTTTAAGCCCATTGTTGCAGCCACTGTGTCAATCCATCTAGTAGAGGGTTTTCCTTTCTTTTTTTCTGTTGACCTGCCACTCTCCCAAACATGATTTCCTTCTCCAAGGATTTGTCCCTCCTGACCACATGTCCAAAATACCTAAGAGGCAGTCTAGCCATCCTTGCTTCCTAGGAGCACTCTGGTTGCACTTCTAAGACAGATCTCTTGGTTCTCTTGGCTTGTTGTTGTTGTTAGGTGCCATGGAGTCCGACTCATAGCAACCCCATGTACAGCAGATCGAAACACTCCCTGGCTTTGTGCCAGGCACACGATCTTATTTATATTTAAGCCCATTGTTGCAGCCACTGTGTCAATCCATTTAGTGGAGGGTTTTCCTTTTTTTTCTGTTGACCTACCATTCTCCCAAACATGACTTCCTTCTCCAGGGATTGGTCTCTCCTGATCACATGTTCAAAATACCTAAGAGGCAGTCTAACCAACCTTGCTTGCAAGGAGCACTCTGGTTGCACTTCTTCTAGGTCAGATCTGTTGGTTCTCTTGACAGTCCATGGTATATTCAGTGTTTGTCTCTAGCACCATAATTCAAAAGCATCAATTCCTTTCCTGTCTCTCTTGTTCAATACCCAGCTTTCACGACCATATGATGAGACTGAAAATACCATGGCACGAGTCAGGTGCATCTTTGTCTTCAAGGTGACAGCTTTACTTTTCAACACATTGAAGAGGTCTTTTGCAACAGTTTTTCCTAGTGTGATGAGTCTTTTGATTTCTTGACTGCTGCTTCCATGGGTGTCGATTATAGAACCAAGTAAAGTAAAATTTTGGACAACCTCTGTCTTTTCTCCATTTGGCTGTGTTTCTGGAACACTTACTGTGTACCTGAGGTCTTTCCAAGTGCTGGGGACACAGCATTGAACACGACACACAAATATCATGGCCATTGTTCAGGATCATCTTAGGAAAGTCAACACAAGAAACAAAAATAAAATGAATGGAGTGTTAGCTTGTCGTTAGTGCTAAAGGAGAAAAATAAAGTGGAACAAAGATTGTGAGATGTTGAGAGTTAAGGAAATTTTTTATTTTGAGACAAGGTCTTGTTATGTAGCCCAGGCTGGCCGGCCTCGAACTCTCAATCCTCCTGCCCCAGCCTCCTGAGTGCTGGGATTATAGGTGTGCACAGCCACGAGTTTTCACAGTTTTCTTTCTTTCTTTTCCCTTTTTCTTTCTTTCTTTCCTTATTTATTTTGCAGTACATGGGTGTTGAATCCAAAGCCTCACACATACTTTGAAAATGCTCTACCACTGGGCTGCACCCCTAGTCCATTTTTTACTTGGACGTCAGGGTCTCACTAAATTACACAAGCTGTCTCTGGCCTTAAACTGGAAATCCTCCTGCCTCAGCCTCTGGAGTCGCTGAGATGAGAAGAGTGCAGCACCTGGCTAGTTAAGGAACTTTTAAATGTTCTAGGAAAACTTAGTGAGGAAGTGACACTTGGAAAAGACCAAGAGGTGAGGCTTGAGTCATGCATACATCAGAGGGCACCCAATGTGCAAAGGCACTGCGGTAGAAAGTGTAATGTTCCTGCTAAGCATGATGGCCTATGTCTGTGATCCCAGCAACTTGGGAGGCTGAGGCAGAAGGAGGCTGGCCTGGGATACATGATGAGGCCATGTCTATGATAATAATAATAATGATAATGACAATGATCATCATAATAATAAAGGGTAAAGGTCCTGGGGCAGGAACTGGTAAAGAGCATGCAGGAGGCCACTGTGGCTGGAGCAGGGTGAATGGAGAGATTTGGCGGGAAAAAGGACAAGTGCTTGGGAGGACTGGGTTTTACTCCTAGGGAAGTGAGAGCCATGGAGGGTTCTGGGCGGCAGAGAGACAAGCCCAGTGTCAGGTGCTCACGGGTGCCCTTTTGAGGCGACAGGAAGTGACCACTGCAGTACAGATGAGCAATCCAGAGGCCTGGACGGGGCAATGACATTGGCCATGTTTGGATTTGGAATCCATTTTGGAGGCCGGGCCAGTCGGACTTGCTGGGGTCCCGGAGTGGGGCAGAACTCTGGGGAGATGGGGGTCCTTTTCTGAGATGGGACATGATGGTAACGGGGGGAGGGGAGGGGGGAGGGCAGCTGGCAGGGGGAGCGCGCACTCCCAGGCTTCCACTGCCTCTGCACTTCATGGAGAGAAGGGAAGCCGGGGCCCCAGCCCATTCATGAAGCGTCCAGGAAGGGCAAGGCTTCCTCCCCAGTGCCAAGCCGTCTCGGAACTGGGCCCACTGCAGGGCGGAGGCTGTGGATCCAGGGCCAGATCATGGAAAGCCCACTCCATGGAATTTCCCCTCCGCACCCCACACTCTGAGCTCTGATGAGGCCACCTTACTGTTCCCTCAGCCTGGAATGCTTTTCCACTCATCCCTACCAAGGTCAGATCCTTCTTTCTTGGGGTCTGAAACTTTTCCTTTTTTGTTTGTTTGTTTGTTTGTTTCTTTCTTTCTTTTTCAGACACAGTCTAGCTATGTGGCTGAGGCTGGCCTTGAACTTGCAAACTTGTCACGTAGCTGAGGCTGGTCTCACACTCCCAATCCAGCTCAGCCTCCCAAATTGTGGGATCACAGGCATGTGCCCACCACACTGGGCTTTTCTGAATGCCTCCTTCTTTGTCCTGGACCACACTTGTCACTTGCCCTATTATTATTATTATTATTATTATTATTATTATTATTATTATTATTGTGTGTGGTACTGGGGGTTGGACCCAGGGCCTCGCGCTTGCATGCTTTGCAAGTGCTGGACCACTGACCTGCACCCCCAGCCTATTTTTTTGACTTTTTGAGACAAGGTTTCTCTAAGTTACACAAACTGCCTCTGGTCTCGAACTTTCGATCCTCCCGCCTCTGCCTCCCGAGCCGCTGGGATTACAGGCGGGCGCCACCACACCCAGCTGCCCTATTATTCTTATTACTGAATTTATCACTCGCTGAGATTCTTCTGATTTCCTTTGTTCTCAATCACCTCCATTTCTGTGACTTCCAGAAGGGCAGGGAGCCTGTCAGCCTCGGCACCTGAATCAGCCAATATCTGGTTCTTATAGGAAGGTGATCAATACATACAGTCATCCTTCTGGATACATGGGGTCTGATCTGCAGATTCAACCAACGGAGATAGAAAAAAATTGGGACTCTGCTAAGCAGTGGTGCAACTGGGGAGGTGGAGCGGAGGCAGGAGGACGGCAGGTGTGAGGCCAGAGGCAGCCTATGCAACTTAGTGAGACCCTGTCTCAAAATAAAAAATAAAAAATGGGCTGGGGACCCAGCGCAGCAGAAGGGCACTGGCAAAGTTTGTGCTAAAATACAATGTGGTGTAACAGTGACTTGGGTGCCATTGGCATCATGTTAGGTATTGTAAATCATCTAGAAATGACATAAAGTGTATGGGAGGATGTGCAGGGTTATTGTTGTTAGGTGCCTTGGAGCTGTGTCCACCTCATAGCCACCTTCACAGGGTTTTCCATGGCTGATTGTTTTGGGATTGCCTCAGAAGTGGATTGCCATGTCCTTCTCCAATTTTTGCGGTGCTGGGAATTGAACTCGGGATCTCAGAGACTGCAGAGCAGCGCTCTACCAACTGAGCTAAATCCCAGCCCATGCAGGGTGATACATGGCAAATACAACCTCATTTTATATAAGTAACTTGAGCATCCACAGCTTTTAGTATCTGAGAGGAGTCTTGGAACGAATCCCCATAGACAGCAAGGCACAATTATGTTTGTTGAATGAATTACTTTCTCTTGTCCCTGAGCGTCCCTTCCTCTCACACTTTTTGTGAATGGGGGGGGGGGTTGTTTGTTGGCCGGTTGGTTTTTCTGAGACAGGGTCTGTGTAGTCAAGGCTGGCCTTGAACTTGTGATCCTCCTGCCTTAGCTGTGACCTTCAGCAAGCCACTTCCCTGATTGCCCCTTTACGGGCGCAAACAGGATAACTCGTCACAGGGTGGACGTGAGATATGGCCATGTATGCAGTTCCTGGCCCTGTCAAACCCGCAGCGAGCACAGAGTGGGGCTGCTTGGCGGCTGCTTTAGGCTTTGCCCCGAAAACCTGCCTCCAAACTTCCTGGCAAATGCGTGCTTCTACCTCTGCCTTTCTGGATACCTGTTTACGACAAGGCCACACTTTTTTCCCAGCAGACTTTGGGTGTAAAGCAAAATTTCACATGGGGATTTTTTTTTTTTTTTTTTTTTTTGGTGGTACTGGGGGTTGAACCCAGGGCCTCGCACTTGCATGCTCTGCAAGTGCTGGACAATTGAGCTGCACCCTCAGCCCAGTTTTTTACTTTTTGAGATAGGGTCTCACTAAGTTAACACAGACTGCCTCTGGTCTCGAACTTGCCATCCTCCTGCCTCTGCCTCTTGAGCCACTGGGATTACAGGTGTGTGCCACTGTGCCCGGAAGAAATTTTGTTTTTTCTTGAGGTAGGGTCTTGCTATGCAGCCCAAGTTGGCCTTGTACTGGGAGATCCTCCTGCCTCAGCCTCCCAAGTGCTAGGATCAGGGACACATTGGGCTTTGTTTCTTTTTCTTTGGCCATGCTGGGGATGGAAGCCAGGGCCTCACGCATGCTGAGGTGAGCACTGCGCCACTGAGCTGCGGCCCAGCCGATCGGCAGGCTTGGACTAAAACCCAACTAGGAGTCTCTAGCCCTCGAAATTCCTCCCGTGGTAGAACCTTGCCCCGCCCTGAGAATACTGCCCAGGAGTCCACGTCCCATTGAAATCTCTGAACTTGGGGCTGAGTGGGGGTGCCAGCCTGAGCTTCTCCAGGCTCAGAGCTTTGGTGGGGGGTTGGTCTCTTCCTACTCACCCCACATCAGCTTTTGGGTCCCTTCTGCCTGCTGTAGGGAGAAGGGGACAGGGGCCGTGAGACGGAGCAGTTCCTCCTCGGCTACTCCCCCCGCTCGCAGTACTTAGGGGCTGAACCCAGTGCCTCACGCATACTTGGCAGGAGTGCTACCACTGGGCAGCACCCCAAGTCCATCTTCCTAAATTACACAGGGTGTCTCTGGCCTCCATCACAGGTGTACGCCACGGTGCCCGGCCAACTCTGTTCTCTGTGGATGACGCAGCAGTTAAAGCGGAAGCCCTGGCAGATGTGGGGAATGTGACTTCCCAGGAACGTCTTGGTTGGGATGGGGCCGCCTGAGCTGGGTGACTCTTCCCTCTCCCTCCAGGCTGACTACAACCAGCTGGCACAGGGCTGCCCCATGGGAGCCGCCTGCTGGGTTTCACAGGGAATCAGTCCCGGCCCCAGCGGGCAGCAGTAGCTCCCTGGCACCTGGGAGTCCAGGGTCATAAAGCAGCTCCCTCTCTGGATTGCAAGGATGAGGGACCTACAGGCAGCGACGGCTGCAGCATCTTCATTATTTGTTCAGTCTGCTGAGACAGGGTCTCGCTGCATTGGGGAGGCTGGCCTCAAACTTGCCATCCTCCTGCCTCAGCCTCCAGAGTAGCTGAGGCTGTGAGTTTGTGGCCTCAGTGGCCAGCTACACCCCAGTGAGTTTAAAGCGTGCTCTAGACGGTTTGTCACTTTCTTCTGATGGCTTTTCCATCCTGGACCTGGCTGAGGGACGTGGGTGTGGAGGAACAGGTTCTGACACATTCTTTTGACAATCGGTGCAGGCAGCGAGAGGTTTCAGTTTCCTGAAAGTCCCGGTGTAGACAGAACTGCACTTGTACACCTAGGTATGACTGTCCTGTCTAGGCTGGGTACTGTTAGGACACCTGGGAATTTTTCTAGGCCTTGGTGCCCCTACGGGGCCAGTGACAGGTTCAGCTGAGACACAGTTAACAGCCCAGCTTCGGCACCCTTTTTTAAAAACTGGTTCCTATGACTTTTCCTTTTGTACTTAATTAGAGCTCTGAAGGCAACGGCAATGGACTCCAGCGGAAGCCCAGCAGACTCGGGGGTCACCACGGTCCCTTGGCTTGACCTGGCTGTGCCCCAGAAGGGAGCTCTGACTAACTTCCGTTCTCATTTATTACTGCATTTCTTTACAGAGACAGGGGGCTCACTGCGTTGCCGGGCTCGTCCTGAACTCCTGGGCTCGAGTGATCCTCCTGCTTCAGCCTCCCCAGCAGCTGGGACAGCACATGCAAGCCCCCATGGCCGATGTTAAAGAAACTGACCATGCCACTCCACTCTGGGACGCCTGTTCAGAGAGGTTAAGTCAGCGCACCAACTCCAGCAGACTCAAGAGCTGGGGTTGGGAAGGAATGGGCAAGCAGCTCAGTGGCAGACCGCCTGCCTGGCGTGAGTGAGGCCCAGGGGTCCTCCTCCCTCACCACCCCGAAGAAATTAAAAAAAAAAAAAAAAAAAAAAAGAAAGAAAGAAAGAAAGAAAAAGAAAAAGGAATTGGGATATTGCTTGGAGTCTTGAAAAATGTTTATTTGCTCATTTCTCTTGAGACCACGACACTCGCTTATCCGATTCTGTGTTTATGGGAGTTTGTTTTCTTCGGCAGTGCTGGGGATGGAACCTGGGCCCTGCCACTGAGTCACCTCCCAGCCCTAGGGGCATCTGTGACGCCAGCTCAGGCTGGCCCAGACAGAACCGCAAGCCCTCCGGGATGAGTGTCCAATGATGGTGTCCTGCACCTCTGCGGGCCCCGGGTCTGACCCACTCAGGTGAGCCCCTGGC
The DNA here is from genome assembly GCA_007922755.1 of Pedetes capensis. Classification (NCBI taxonomy): domain Eukaryota; kingdom Metazoa; phylum Chordata; class Mammalia; order Rodentia; family Pedetidae; genus Pedetes; species Pedetes capensis. Next base: position 96,367 of record VMDO01005760.1, on the reverse strand, counting down.
CAGCAACACAGGCAGCCCCGAGGAGGCCAGGCAAGGAGGCAGCTCACGCTCGAGGAGGGCGGCGGGTGGGACTCAGGTCCCCAACACAGAACACACCACACAGGAGGGTTCCAGGTGGCAAGGGGCCCTTCTTTGCTCCCGACTGCTGAGTGAAAAATAAGGTTTATGTGAACCACAGGAGAGAACTGGGGCCCCCACCTGAGCTCAGTGCGCAGCTGCCCTCCTGCAGGCCGGGGCTGCTTGGTGGCTCTGGGCGGCCGCAGCGTCTTCAGTGAGATGCGCGGTCCAGGGAGTGCCTCCCGGGCTGTCGTTCGGCCTGGCTCACAGGCCATCAGGAAGGTGGCCGAGGGCCCCGGGCAGAGCAGGGGGTCAGGGGAAGTCGCTGTAGGGCAGGCGGAATGGGTAGAGCGGCGTGTAGCGCGAATCCTGCCAGAGCAGCTTCTCCTCCAGGAAGGCGACAGTGGGCAGGGTGAGGACCAGGGTCTGGTGCTTGAGCATGCTGTGCACGTTCAGGCCTGGAAGGTTGGGGGGTGAGGGTGGGCCAGGTCAGGAGGCGGCTTCCCCTAGCTCTGCCCCAGCCCGGCCTGCATCAGGAGGCCTCAGCTCAGCTCTCAGGGTTCTAGCCTGATTTCTCCCGTGACCCCTACCTCACACCCTAGTGGTGGAGATATAGCAAATGGGTAAACACAATGCGTATATGCTAGAGAGAGACCAGAGCGGCTGGAGTCAGTAAGCAAGGGGAAGGGAAGGTGAAGAGGGACGGAGGGCGCCGGGCGTGGTGGCGCACGCCTGTAATCCCAGCGGCTTGGGAGGTGGAGGCAGGAGGATCACAAGTTCGAGACCAGAGGCAGTCTGCGTAACTTAGCAAAACCCTGTCTCAAAAAAGTAAAAAATGGGCTGGGGATGCAGCTCAGTGGTCCAGCACTTGCAGAGCATGCAGGCGCGAGACCCTGGGTTCAACCCCCAGTACTGCAAAAAAAAAAAAGAGGGACGGAGGGGAAAGGGGAAGGCCACAGGGCTTGCTGGACCTCCAAGAGGACTCTAGCTTTTCCCTGAGGGAGGCGGGAGCCATGGAGGGGTGGGCTGAGGAAGGACCCGTTCTACACAGGGCCTTGCACATGCCCTCTGCTGGCTGTGTGTAGGGAAGAGACTTTGACAGATAGGATCATAGAAGATTTTCTGTTTGTTTTTTGAGGCAGGGTCTTGCTATGCAGCCCAGGCTGGCCTGGAATTCACAATCCTCCTGCCTTGGCCTCGGAACACACAGGTTACAGGTACAAGCCTACCTTGGAGCACTTTTTAAGAAAGCCCCGTTAAAGTGAGGTGTGGTGGCACACGCCTGTAACCCCAGCGACTAGAGGGGCAGTTGGAGGCAGTCGGATCACAAGTTCAAGGCCAAGGGCAGCCTGCATAACTTAGTGAGATCCTGTCTCAAGAAATGAAGAAAAAGAAAGCCCCCTAAAGAAAGCTGAGGGCTGGGGGTGTAGCTCAGTGGTCGAGTTTGTGGGTGCAAGGCCCTGGGTTCTATCCTTAGCATCACCAACCCCCAGGCCTCAACCCCGCCAAAAAAGAAAGCTAAGGTCTGGTTAGGAAATGTGGTCATTGCACAAATGTGTGAGTTAGCGACTGTTGGCTTCAGGATTTGAGCCAATAGGTGATGCTAATGGCAGACCTGCAACAGCGCCCTTGGGAGGCCGGGGAGGGAGGCCCTGCCCTTCGCTCACCAACAGCTGGGATCAGGTTGAAGGTCTTGAGCCTGGAAGTGGCCTCCACGATGTTCTGGGGCATCTCCTCGTGGATCCTGTAACGGAGCCAGGTGAGCCCCGCGAAGCCGGAGCTCGGCCCCTCCGGCCCTGCCCTCCCCTGCCCGGCATGCGCACAAGTCCACGAGGAGCACTGAGTCCCCCCAGCGGCGGTAGCGGGCCAGGTCCGTCAGGTACTGCGGGTCTCCGGTGGGCAGCTCCAGGGAGTCCACGATGTGCAGGTCATCCTGGAGGGAGGAAGAGACGGCCCTGAGGCCGGGGTCCGGCCCCAGCCCACTCCCCAGGCCTGCAAGGCTCCCCGAGGGGCGGCGCCGTGCGTACCTGGGTCAGCTTGACCGTCAGCGCCACCTTGAGCCCCAGCGCCCGCACTTTCATGGGCAGCATGTAGTAGTAACTCGTGGGGCCGCGAGGGCCGTGGGACACGCCTCCTGCGGGCACAGAGGGGCGGAGCAGGTGCTGGGCCAGGAATCTGCCCCAGGGGCTGGGGAGGTGGCCGAGCGCGTGGGCGGGGCATGTGGGCGGGACTCGCGGTGCAGTTCGCAGGAGGCTGGGGCAAGAAAATCTCTTGGACCCAGGAGCTCAAGACCACGCTGTGCAACACAGCGAACCTCATTGCGAAAAATAACAATAATTAAAAAAAGAATAAAACAAAAGACTGTTAGGGGAAGACAGTCACCTCCCTATGGCCAGAGAGAAGGTGGGACCTCCTCGGTGGGCAGGGAAGGAAGAGTAGATGAGAACCAGAGACTGCCCGTCACTTCAGCTCTGTGGGTCTTGGTTTCTCCAGCTGTCAAACCCTGACAGCTTCTTTTTCTTTTCTTTTCTTTTTCCTTTTTCTTTAACAGTATATATATATATATATATATATATATATATATATATATATAATAGTAAAATCTAAGCCAATAATTCTTGCTTTAGGACATCCACACAAACTGTCACTGTTCTATACCTGACATTTGATTTCTGGGGTTATTTGTAGTAGAAGAACATGGATCGGTACTGTATTTTCTTGTATTTAGCTTGTTAATATAGTCTTAAAAGTTTTGACATAAACTTGGCAGTGTGTTTAAAGTAGTAGGAAAAGCGGAATACACAAAGTTATTCACACAGATCTAAATTCCTACCTGCGACTTAATGGCTTTGTTTTTATTTTTAATTTGTGTATGTGTGTGGTTTCTTTTCTCTCTTCTTTTCCTTTCTTTTTGAGACAGGGTCTCTGTCTTGCTGTGTGGCCCAGATGAGCTTCCAGCTCGTGATTCTCCTGCCTCGGCCTCCTGAGTGCTAGGAGGCTGAGGAAGATCCCTGTGCACACCATGAGAAGTGTGGGCTGGGAAAGGTGAGATGGGATGGGGCCAAGAGGGACCATGTGCCAGGTGTGGTGGCCACGCCTGTGATCCCAGCAACTTGGGAGGCTGAGGCAGGAGGATCGAAAGGTTGAGGCCAGAGGCAGCCTATACAATTTAGTGAGACCTTGACTCAAAATACAAAGTAAAAATGTGGTGGGGGCTAGGTGGGTGCCGCCTCCCAGTGGGAGGGCACTTGCAAAGCAAGCGTGAGGTCTGGGTTCAACCCCCAGCACCCCAACCACCACCACCACCACCGGAAGGTCTGTGCCATGGGCTGAAGAGCGTGGACACGCAAGAGGCGGCGCGGGACGAGCTCAGCTCTGTGTCCGCCATGTGCAGTGAGGTCTGTGAGCCGGAGTCCTGGCACCCCCCCCCCCCCAGAGGGCTGGAGAGATGGGGGTGCAGGGCTGACGGGATGTCGCGCCAGATGCGGGCAACCGTGTGCACACAAGCACCCCCCCCCCCCGCGCGCGCGGGACTGGCCCGCAGCCCTCACCTCCTCGCCAGATGGGAGAGCGGATGCTGCCGTGCCGCGCCCGCCCGCTGCCTTTCTGCGGCCAGGGCTTCCGGCCACCGCCCCGCACCTCTGCCCTAGTCTTGGTCTTGGCATAGCTCTGCGGGCGCAAAGGGAGGAAGGTCAGGTTCACCGGGCAGATGGCATGGCGGGGGCCGGGCCCGGGGGCTCTGGAGGGGAGGAGGGAGGGCCAGGAAATCCCAGTTCCCCCCATTGCACAACACCGCCGACTGGAGGCAGGGCACAGCTGCCTAGTCCTGGGAGGTGCGTGGTGATTCCCGAAGGGTCACGCGGCTACACTTTGGAAGTGGGGCCACGGCAAAATCATGCTGGCAAGAATCAGGGGAGAAGTGCATGGTGTGGGATCAGGGGGTTCTTGACTTCATAGGAAAATGGGGAGCCAAGGTAGAGAGGGAGAGGACTCTGCAGACCTCTGGAGTGGACAGGTGACTGGGAGAGGGCCCCAGATTGACAGTGGAGTTTTCTTTCTTTCTTTCTTTCTTTTTTTTTTTTTTTTTGTGGTCTTGGGGGTTGAACCCAGGGCCTGGTGCTTGCATGCTTTGCAAGTGCTGTGCCACTGAGCCACACGCCCAGCCCGACAATGGATTCTTTAATGTTCTTAGAATGACATCCAAACTCTGCTCTATTATTACCACTAACCTGTATGGCAACACTGGGCTCCTCTTGGTCCCTGCCACAGGGCCTTTGCTCAAGCTATTTCCATTGTCTGTACTCTAGCCTCATTGCTCCCTTGATCTGGCTAGCTTCTGCAGGTAGGCTTGAGGTTCAATGTCACTTTGGGGGCTCAGGGTATAGCTCAATGGCTACCTAGTGTGCCTGAGGCCCTAGGCTGCATCCACCCCCTGCCCCCCACAAAAAAGCCTCTCCTCTAGAATGGCTGCCCATAACACAAGGCAGGGACCCTGCCGGTCTTGTCTACTGTTGCACCCTCTCACCCAGAACAAGGCCCACAGTCACGGTGGGTGCTGAGAAGATGCCTAAAAACGGACCCACCCATGATCAGTTCAGGAGAGGGGATGAGTCCAATGCCGGCAGGCCAGAGCAAACCCACCCGCAGGTTCCTCTGCCTGCTGCCCCAGAGCCTGCAGGAAGCATCACCCCCACCCCGCTCTGCTCAGGACACTCACAATTCTCTTGAAGTTCTTCTGCCAGATGGCAACCTGGTGCAGGATATCCAGCCTGGGGAGGAGGGAGACATGAGCGGCCTGGACCCCAGCCACACTAAAGGAGAAAAAACCCAGCAGCCCCCTTGCACCCTCCAGGGCCCCATGCACTCTGCCTGTCTCTGACCCCATCTTGCACCACCTCCGGCCACAGTGGCCTCTCTCATTTCTTTCTTCTTCTTTTTTTTTTTTTTTTTTTTTGTGGTACTGGGGTTGAACCCAGGACCTCGCGCCTGCATACTCTGCAAGTGCTGGACCACTGAGCTGCACCCTCAGCCCATTTTTTTACTTTTTGAAACAGGGTCACGCTAAGTTACTCAGACTGCTTCTACTCTCGAACTTGCAATCCTCCTGCCTCTGCCTCCCGAGCCACTGGGATTACAGGCGTGCGCCACCGTGCCCAGCTCTGTATTTATTTTTTTGAGACACACTCTCCCTACGCAGTCCACACTAACCTCCAGTTTGACTCTCCTGCCGCAGCCTCTGCCGTGCTCACATTACAGGTGTGCACCACCTCGACAGGCTTTTTTCCTTTCTGTTCTTTTCGCAGTACAGGGGCCTAGACCTAGGGCCTCACACAACTCTAGGCAATTACTCTACCACTGAGCTAAGTGGCACAGCCTGCTTCTGGCCTTGACCAGAGCAGCCCCCTAAGAACCAGCCTGCAAAGCTTGAGATCCTGGCTTTACTTTTTTTTTTTTTTTTTTTTTTTTTGCGGTACCGGGGATTGAACCCAGGGCCTCGCACTTGCATGCTGAGCTGCACCCCCAGCCCATTTTTTTTTACTTTTTGAGACAGGGTCTTGCTAAGTTACGCATACTGCCTCTGGTCTCGAACTTGCGATCCCCCTGCCTCTGTCTCCCAAGCCACTGGGATGACAGGCATGCGCCACCACGCCCGGCCCTCTGGCTTTACTTTTGTGTAATCTTTTGGAATGGTTATATACTCTGTGCCTCAGTTTCTTTATCTACAAAAGAAGGCTAATAACACCCTTCTCTATGGTTGCTATGAGGATCCAACTAACTAAAATGTAAACAGAGAGCTGGCGTGGTGGGCCGTTATCCAGCACTCTGGAGGCTAAGGAAAAGGACCGTGAGTTTGAGACCAGCCTGGACCACATAGTGAGACTGTGTCAGAGAAACAGAGAGAGAGAAAAACAGAACAAAAAGCCAGTAAACAGACTGTGCGAGGCACGCAGTAAGGGTTTGGACTTCCTCAACAATCCTTTTTGTAAAAAAACCAATTAACACTAATGATAATCGACGTTTCTAGAGACCTCGCATGCCAAAGTTATTTAATCACCACGAGCCCTCCCGAGGTTTGACAGAATGGGGACACTGGAGCACAAGACGGAATGGCAGGAATTTACCAGGCAGGCGGGCTCAGGGTTCGTGTCCTGAAACGCCTGGAGGATGGCACCTTTCAGTCGTCAACTTCACACCACCCAGTGCCAGGGAAAACCATCAGCCCCCTTTGGCAGGTGGGGAAACTAAGGCTCAGAAGTAGTGAGGCAGGATGGAAAGACAGAGATATTTGGGGGACATGGAAAGGGTAAGAGCTTTCGCCCCTGGATCTGGTTTGAATCTCACCAGCTGAAAATAAAGTACTTTGACACAACTACCAAGAAAACTGCTGTGCAGACTGCCTGCATAGAAACGTTAATTTTTGTTGTTGTTGTTAGGTGCCATCGAGTCGATATCTGACTCGTAATGACCCTGTGTACCACAGGCGAATCACTATCATCAGTGCTTCTCTGCTGTTTATAGGGTTTCCAATGGCAGATTGATTTTTGGGAGGGGGTTGCCGGGTCCTTCTCCCAAGCCTACAGCACCTGGTGTTCCCAGGCGGTCTCCCATCCAAGGACTAACCAGGCCCGACCCTGCTTAGCTTCTGAGATCTGATGGGATCAGATGCCACAGGGCTATGGCTACAGGCGCATTATGTTTTAGAGACATTTTAAATAATGAAAATGTTAAAATAGCAGTGAGACATGCTTGGGACCAAAATGTATGTAGCCTTTGAGTTTGACATGCTTTCCCCTGGTATTCTGTCCTTGAGACATGGCCAGGCGACTCCCTCAATACTCTTTTCTTAAACCTACACAATGTGCCTCCCAAACCACCTTATTATCTCATGTTACTAAAGGGAGTTCCTCCAACAGAAAAACCTAAATAATGGAATTTCTTTGATCTTAGTGGCATCTCCCTGATCCATGACAGGGGTCTTTTCTCTGTGGAGCTTGAGGCTCACATCAGATTGGGCTCCAGAGCTGGGCACTCAGGACTGATGTCACACAGGGTGTGCCCTAGGTTAAATAAAACTGGAAGGAGCATGTTCCCACGTGCTTCTTTCCCTCCTTCCTCTCTTGAGAAGCCCATATCCATGTTATGGTGTGTATTTCTCTCTTTCTGAGCGAGTGCCTAGATTTACTCTAAACCGTGTACTTAATAAATGCTTTAACGTCGTTTCACTCTCTCTGGCTCATCTTGAAATTCATTTCTGCAAGAAAGCCAATGACCTGGCTTAACCTGAGTAGAGGTCCCAACCAGGGGAAGAATTCCTCAGGCTAGGCGGCAACACTGAGCTATAATCTCTCTGCTGCACCTCTGCTGACATTTTGGGGGCTCATCTGGGATATAAGAGTTGAACCAAAGGTGGTGAGTCCTCTTTGCTGCTAAAGAATGTCTGTTTCTTTGCTTTATTTCCCGGCTAATATCTTGTAATCCGGGGCAATGATGAACTGGTACCAAGAGCTGCCTTCTTACACCATCCAAAGCCTTATCTTTGCAGCCTCAAACCTCACTGACTTGACACGTGAACTTCTTTTCAGCCTCTTTTGCTTCAATCTAGGCTTTCTTCTCTTTCCGAGCCCCAGGTCCCCTAGACCCTATAGAAAGGGCTGTCTCTCTTAACTTTGTCTCCTTCCTCCTTAACTTCACATGGCAATTCTAATGTTTGACTTATTGAGAAACTGCCAGACTATTTTCCATGCCAGTGGAACTCTTTGATTTTCCCACTAGCAAAATACAAATGTTCACAGGAGGACTGAGGGTGCAGCTCAGTGGTCCAGCACTTGCAGAGCATGCAAGTACGAGGCCCTGGGTTCAAACCCCAGTACCGGGGGGAAAAAAAAAAAAGTTCACAGAGTCCAACTTCTTCACACCCTTGCCAAACCGTATTTTCCACTTATTAATATCCTGTTCTTGTTGTTGTTAGGTGCCATTGAATTGGTGTCCGGCTCATACAACCCTACATACAACAGGCAAAATGCTATTGTCAGTGTTTCTCTGCTATTCATAGCGTTTTCAATGGCTGTTTTGGGGAGTCTGTTGCAAGAAGGTCTATGAAACTTGTTTTTAAGTGATATATAACTAAATTGACTATAACCTTAAAAGGTTATTTAAAAGGTTTTCTAAGATTCAAATTTTAATGTATTGATACAAAAGCAGACAATGGGTTTGTCTCTCATCCAGAAAAGAAAAGAAAAGGGAGGGAAAAAACCAACTATCAGAGTCATAGGTTTAATCATTAAATTTCTTCCTTTTCCACTAGGGCCAGAAGCCTTATACCTTTTACCTTAAACACAGGGAACTTATGGAGGTTCCTGAGATTCTAAGATAAACAACTTCCCCATGTGCCCCAGGACAATCTCCCTCCCTGGAAGCCTTTCAGGAGAGGTTCTTCTTTCTCCTAATCACACCCCACAAGCTCTTAGGGTGAATAAACCCGAAAGGCCCAGCCATCTTTCAGGATGCAGATAGACCTAAGAGGGGTCTCTCTTGTTAGGACATCGGTAGTCCCAAGAGATTGCCTTCCTCTCTAGGACACTATGTTAAATTAGGAAATGCAAAACTAAAGCCAGTGATTTTGTACTCCACGAGTCCCCACCCTATGAAAAGGTCCAAAGCTCAGCCATTTTGTATGTCTAACTTTGCACTAGAATTCAGGGATTATTTAAGGGAGGGAACAACAAAGTGTAAACACAGCTCTAGGGAATGCCTATAGAGAAAGGATCAAACCAGGACAACAAGGACACTTGGCTGGCCTGACCACTGGCTAGATCAGGAACTCAGGACTAAGTATCTGGGTGTGGTTGTTGTTGTTAGGTGCCGTGGAGTCGTGTCCGACTCACAGTGACCCTCATAGGCTTTTCAATGGCAGATTGTTTCGGGATTGCCTTGGGAGTGGGTTGCCATGTCCTTCTCCCATTTTTGTGGTGCTGGGAATCAAACTCAGGACCTCAGAGACTGCAGAGCGGTGCTCTACCAACTGAGCTAAATCCCAGCCCCTATCTGGAGGTTAGAAGGGCCTGGCAATCCACTCCCAAGGCAATCCCGAAACAGTCAGCCATTGAAAACCCTATGAGAGTTGCTATGAGTCGGATACCGACTCAACGGCACCTAACAACAACAACAACATCTGGAAATTAGGAACTCAGTAATGAGTATTCAGGTATTTCACAAAAGAATGATGTGTGACTCTGAGTGACCAAATTTCTATTCCTAAAGATTTGTTTTAAATAACTAGGGGTCATTTGAGATCTGGCCCTTCTGCAGATTAGGAGAAAAATGGCCTCATAATGGGACTCTGAGGATGATCCTTTGGAGGCAACCGGAACCCCAAGGCAATGCCTCCAGCCCAGGATTCAGAACATTTAAAAAACCTTCCAGCAGAACAGCTCAGACCCACACGAGTAACCAGGACTGGGATTTCTTATCGCCCCGATGATCCTACACCAGCACGTAGGTTTCTCCCATGAGAAGTGACAAATGGAGAAGGAATCTTAGAGAGTACATGTCCCTGTTTTAGTGAGAGACTTAGCTCCATGCAAACAAAAACTGCAGCACTTTTCAGAAGATCCAGATATGAATTCCAATCCTTGAGAATCTCTTTTGACCTCACTTGGACAGACTTACGTGGAATCTTGCTCACCTGTTGTATTCCTAAGGAAAAAGGATAACTGGAGCAGCTTCTCAGGCTCATGGGGACAAAAATCACGCAGAAGACCAAAGACGGCCCAGTAAGACCACAGCTTTCCCAAATCAAGAGCCAAACTGGCAACACCAGATAGAAGTGATGGTCTCAAAAACGTTAAACTTATTTTTTACCAGTTCCCACAGCCAAGAACACCCTGAAGACAAGATTGCTTACAACTGTGAACTGTCAGAAGACTTGAGTTCTCATCTAAGGTGAGAAAAGGACATCTTCATGTCTTACGTGCAGAGCTTCCCAATGCTCCAACCTTCAAGCTCAGACCCTCCCATATGCCCCCAGATGTCAGGCAGATTGAGACTTTGGATGCCGGGAGAGTTGGGGTCTACGCCTCTACTCAGCCTAAAGAAGCTTCAGAAGCCAGATCTTTGGCCTTCATCAATACTTAAGATTAAGGGATCAAAGTCTCCGAGAGGGGAAATGAGGCAGGATAGAAAGGGAAATCTGGGGGACATGGGAAGAGAAAAAGCTTTCACCACAGGATCTGGTTTGACTCTCACTAGCTGAGAATCAAGAACTTTGACACAACCACCAAGAAAACTGCTGTGCAGACTGCCTACATAGAAACACTATTTTTGAGAGACATTTTAAATAATGAACATGTTAAAATAGCAATAAGCCATTCTTGGGATCAGCACCGTAGGTAGCCTTTGAGTTTGACCTTGTTTTCCACCTCTGTAACTCTGTACTTCTCCGAGACATGGCCTGGCAAGGCGCTCCTGACTCTTTTGTTAAATCTATACCTCCTGAATGGCCTTATAATCTCATTTTACTAAAAGGAAGTTCCTCCAATAGAAAAACCTAAACAATAGAAATATTTCCTTTGCTCTTATTGGCACCTCCCTCATCCATGACAGAGGACTTTCTAGGTGGAGCTTGAGGCTCACATCACACTAGGCACTCAGGACTGACATCACAAAGGGGCGTGGCCTAGGCTCAATAAAACTGGAAAGAACACACGCCCACATGCTTCTTTCCTTCCTTGCTCTCTGGAGAAGCCCACGTCCATGTTTTGGATGTGCATCTCTCGCTCTCTTTCAAAGTGCCCAGCCTTGACTCGACACCATGTACTTGATAAACTCTGTCGCTTTGTTTCACTCTCTAACTCATCCTGAAATTCTCTACCTCGAGGAAGCCAAGCACCCGGCTTAACCCGAGTAGAGGTCCCACCTAGGGGAACTCCTCAGGCAGGGTGGCATCGCTGCTGACAGTTCCAAACCAGGTCAAGCTGATTCCTCAACTTGCACTCCCAATCCTTCCGCCATTGCAGCCCCCCTCACCTGGGCTCGGTGGCAAACACGTCGGGGTGCAGTTCGGCCAGGCCCACGCGCTCCTGCTCGTAGCCCCGCAGAGACTCGACCCAGGCCTGCACGGGGCGCCCCGGCGCGGGCACCGGGACGTCGCACTTGCGCAACACCGGCTCCTGGAGACCTGGAGCAACCGGAAGGTCAGGAGTCCGCGTCAAGGTCAAAGGTCGGGGGTCCCCGTGGCCGCCCATCCTAGGGTGACCCCCACACCCCCGGCTGCCTCGCTCACCTGCCCTCTCCGGCGGCCGCTCTGCCTCTTCCACCAGCGAGGTCAGGCCCTGTAAGCGGTGGACGGGAGTGAGACAGGACCCCGGCACCCCTCGGCCTTTGTCCCCTGACCCTGTCCCCAGTCCCAGGCCTCACCCGGCACCCCGAGGGCCGGAGCCAGGCCCGCGCCCCGGCCCGCAACAACTGCAGCATCGCCGGGCGGCTCCCCCACGCCGCTGGAGGTCCAGGCGCCTCTGGATGCTAGGGGCGCCCGGCGATGACGTCACGCGCGCGACGGCCCCGCCCCGCCCCGCACGGCTGCACCGCCAGAAAGCGGGGTGTGTAGCTCAGAGTGTCCCCACCTCCGTCCCAGAATTAATCCCCCAACCCCACTTTTCACTCCTGGCCCAAAGACCCGCTGAGACCCTTGGAAACGCGACTCCACAGCAAAAGGCCCCACCCTCTCGTGGGCCTCCTCTCCAGAGGTCCCGCCCCCAAGGGAACCGGCGCAGGAATGCAGCCAATGAGACTTCTCCGACCCAAAGGCCCGCCTCTGGTTCAGCCAATGAGCATTAAGTTTGGAAGGCCGGCCCGCCCATGGCTAAGGGGTTGTAAACTTGCCACTTAAGAGAATATGGCCAATAACTGTTAAGCTTTTGCTATAGGTCACGCCCCCAGGCCACGCCTCCAGGTGTTGGTACATCTGATTTTAGACAGTCTAGACTCCAACTGCATGCAGCCCTGTGGCATCCGGTCCCGTCAGATCTTGGAAGCTAAGCAGCGTTGGGCCTGATTAATCCTTGGATGGGAGACTGCCTGGGAACATCAGGTGCTGTAGGCTTGGGAAAAGGACCTGGCAACCCACTCCCAAAAAACTATCCACCATTGAAAACCCTATGAACAGCAGAGAAGCACTGGCAATAGTGTTTCACCTGTTGTACATAGGGTCCCTATGAGTCGGATACCATCTTGATGGCTCCTAACAACAGCCTCCAACTTTGTCTGGGTCCAGTTTTATTTATCTACAGAGTCTTGCGGTATAGCTCAGAATGGCCTCGAACTTTTCTATTTTTTGTGGTGCTGGGGGCTGAACCCAGGGCGTCACGCCTGCTTTGTGAACTTTCTACCACAGAGCTGCACTCCCAGCCCGTTTTTTACTTTTTATTTTGAGACAGGGTCTCGCTGAGTTACTCAGGCTGCCTCTGGCCTCGAACTTGGTGATCCTCCTGCCTCAGCCTCCTCAGTGAGGGGATGACGGACATGCGCCACCACGCCGGACTGCATCTTATTTTATCGGTTTGGTTGGTGGTTAAAATGCAGAGCCTTAATCTCCCTCGGAAAGCTTTCAGTATTGTGTCAGCCTGCTTAGATTCCCCAAGGCAGGGCTATGTCCTACTGAAACCCCCCAAATTGGTTTTGTGTGTCTCTCACCCCTAGGCCAGGATCCTGTCATCTCTCACACCTTCCAAGGCTCTCCAAGGTCAGAGCAAACTGAAGAGTCCACAGGTCCTGGCATCCCTTGCTCGTGCCCCTTTCCCGCAGTAATCCAAATGGTCACGTTTACGTTCTTTTGTGTGTTCTTCGATCTGCCTTCAGGGGGAGCCAGGAGTCCATACTGGTCCAGGGCTGCCCACTTGGAGGCCAGTGCAATGTGGACAAAGCTCCACCATGCAATACGTGGTCTCTGAGCCAACCTCAGTTTGTTCATCTGGAAAACGGGGAATTGATGGGATTTCGAAGAAATGACGAAGGAAAAACGTGCCATGCCTGGCAAGAGGTGAAAACTCAACAAACAACATCATTATTAGTATCCAAGGAGAACCTTGTTATCAAAGAGCAAGAAGAGCTGAAACAAATGTGGGCTGGACCCTGAAGGATTTCAGTATTGGGAGGCTGAGTCCGGAGCTTTGGGCATGATTTGCAAGGGTTCTACCACTGAGCTGCATCCCCAAACACTCTCTCTTTCTCTCTCTCTCTCTCTCTCTCTCTCTATATATATATATATGTATGTATATATAGAGAGAGCATTTGCCAGGCCCTGGGTTTAATCCCCTAGTACTGCAAGATAAACAAAAAAATATATATATTTGAATAGTACTCCATTGTGTATATATATATATATATATATATATATACATATATATATATACATATATATATATGGCCTGCTGCTGTAGCCCTGTGGCATCCGATCCCGTCAGATCTCGGAAGCTAAGCAGGGTCAGGCCTGGTTAGTACCTGGATGGGAGACCGCCTGGGAACACTGGAAGCTGTAGGCTTGGGAGAAGGACCTGGCAACCCTCTCCCAAAAATCAATCTGCCATTGAAAACCCTATGAACAGCAGAGAAGCACTGACAATAGTGTTTCCCCTGTTGTAAGAGGGTCACTATGAGTCGAATACTGACTCGACAGCACCTAACAACATATATATATATATATATATATATATATATATATATATATACATATATATATATTTGTTTATCTTGCAGTACTAGGGGATTGAACCCAGGGCCTGGCACATACTTTGCAAATGCTCTACCACTGAGCTGCAGCCCCAGGCCACATTTTACTTTTTATCTTGAGACATGGTCTTGCCTTGAGACACAGGTTGCCTCTGTCCTCAAACTTGCAATCCTCCTGCTTCAGCCTCCCGAGTCTCTGGGATTACAGGTGTGCGATACTTTTCCTGGCCAACCTTTTCTATTTTTTATTTTAGACAGAGTCTCGCTAAATTGCGGAGCCAGCCTCTAGTCTGAACTCAAGATCCTCCTGCCTCAGCCTTCTGAGCCACTGGAATTACAAGCATGCGCCACCACCGCACTGGATAACCCTGGGGGGCGGGGGGTTAAATGCTGTGCTACAAGCTAAGCTCAGTGGCTCACACCTGTGATCCCAGGGAGTTGGGAGGCAGAGGCAGGGGAGTGCAAGTTAGAGGCCAGAGGCAGCAGAGGCTCTTGATTCAAAAAATAAAAAAATGGCCTGAGGGTGCGGCCTGGTGTACAGAGCATTTGCACAGCATGTGCAAGGCCCTGGGTTCAACCTCTAAGCACTACAAAAACAACAACAACAACAACAAAAAAAAAACTGTGCTAAAGATTTGACATTTGGGGAACATCTGATATATATTGTGGACATTTTCATGAAGTATGAAAACTTTAGAGTGGAGCCGGGGTGTAGCTAGCAGCACAGCATTTGCCTAGCATGTGTGAGGCCCAGGGTTCCATCCGTAGTGCCATAAAGAAAGAAAAAAAGATTCCTGTTACTAAGTGTATCCCCCTCCGCACCCCCACCTCAACATCCAACCCCTCACCCCCTTGCTGGAGATGGAACCCTAGGACTTTGATCATTCTAGGCAAGTGCTCTACCACCACGCAGCTACCCTCCCAGCCCCTTCTAACTGTATTTTGGAACCCATTCTCCAACATCCTTCTGTCTCCCCTAACCCCTACCCTTCCTGGTCTCTGCTAACCCCTATTTTACTATTTCTATGATATCCGCTTTTTAAACTTTCTTGTGAGTGAGAACATGCTCTATTTGCCTTTCTGTGTCCAACTTATTTTACCTGTAATGCCCTCCAGTTCCATCCATGCCCCTGCCAATGTCAGGATTTCATTCTTTTTCATGGCTGAATAGTACTCCATTGTGTATATGTACCACATTTCCTTTATCCATTTATCAGTGGGCACCTCAGTTGGCCCCATATGCTGGCTATTGTGAATAGTGCTACAATAAACCTCAATGTGCAAATATCTCTTTAACACACTGGTTTCATTTTCTTTGGTTATACATGCAGTATGGGATAGCTGGATCATATGGTAGTTCTATTTTTAGTTTTTTGAGGAACCTCCATACTGTTTTCCATAATAGCTATGCCAATTTGCATTCTCTTCAAGCATAAGTTCCCTTTTCTCTGCATCCTCCCCACCTCGGCCTGTTTTTCCCCTCTTTGCTCACAGCCATTCTCACTGGGGTGAAATGACATCCTAGTGCGGTTTAGCTTTGCATTCCCCTGATGATTGGTGATGGTGAGCAGTGTTTCACATGCTTGTTGGCCATGTCGTTTGCATGTTTAAAGGGCCTTTAAATCCTGTATTTTGCAGGGTTTCATTTATCCATTCTGTGGTTTCACTGGTTATTCACACACCTGGTGAAGGTTGCAAAAAATAGAAGTGGGGTGGGGGTGCAGCTTTGACATAGGGCACTGTGTTTAGCACATGAAAAGCCCTGAGGGGGAGGGGGTGGGGGAGGAGGAGGGGAAGGAGGAGGAGGAGATGAAGAAAATGAAGGAGGAGGGGGAGGGGAGGAGGAGAAAAAAGAAAAAGAAGCAGAGAAGGTGAAGAAGAAGAAGAAAAGGAGGAGGAGGAGGAGGAGGAGAGGAGGAGATGAAGAAGAAGAAGGAGGGGTAGGGGAGGAGGAAAAAGAAAAAGACGAAGAGGAGGAGGAGATGAAGAGATGAAGAAGAAGAGGAGAAGGAGGGTGGGGAGGAAGAGGAGGAGGAAGAAGGAGAAGAAGAAGAGGAGGAGGAGGAGAAGGAGGAGGAAGAAGGATGATGAGGAGGGGTGGGGAGGAGGAGGAGATGAAGGAGGAGGAGGGGAAGAGGAGGAAAAAGAAAAGGAAGCAGAGGAGGAGGAGATGAAGAAGAAGTAGAAGAAGAAGAGGAGGGGGAGGAGCAAGAAGGAAGAGGAGGAGGGGTGGGGAGGAGGAGGAGGAGGAGGCAGAGTGAAAATTCTCTCTCCACCAATGTGCGCCCCCAATGCCCAATTCCTCTCCCAGAAGCCACCACCTCAAAGAGCTGTGTGTCTTCCCCCAGAACTGGTATTTGGTTTTCCAGGCAGATTGGCAGATTTGCCCTGTAGCAGGGAATTTAGCTTTTATGTGGTGAACAAGGAAATGGCACTGAGTCGTTTGATGATTTTATTAGGCACCTACTGCGTACTGCCGGGATAAACCTGGTAGACACTCTTGAGATCCTCACAGTCCAATGCACATGGCGGAGGGATCAGAACCCGGGAGGGAGATCTAGGGTCTGGGGTGGGGGGACTCACAGGGGAACTTATGGAGCAGGGTCTGGGAGGTTTCTCTCGGCCATAACCTGAGTGCTATAGCCTGAGGATCTGCTAGGACCCTGCTAGGGCTATGGGAGTTCTGGGGATGCAACCCAGGCTCCACCCATGCTGGATAAGCATTCTACCACAAGGCTATGCTCTCAGCTACTCCCCCTCCCCAACCCGGGGTTTATGGATTTTAACCTCATGATGGAGTGTATTTTAGGTTGAAGGAATGAACAGCATTCACAGAGGCCTGGAGTGAGGTGAGACATGTGTGTGTGTGTGCCAGTGGGGTGGGGGGATGGACTCTCCTGATCATCACCTGCTTCCTTTATTGATTCTCATTTGTGCTGGTGCTGCCTCAGGGCCTTTGCACTGCTGTTCCTCCTGCTTGGGAAATACTTTTCCCAGAGCTCTGTATAGCTTGCTCCCTTACCTCCTTTGATACTTTGCTTAGATATAGAGTGGTGGAGATAGTGGGTGGGAGGAGGTGAGTGCAGTTACTCACCTCATAAGAGAAGACTGGGCTGACCACCCTATTATTTATTACTTTAGATTTTCTTTTTGTGGTGCTGGGGGTTGAACCCAGGGCCTTGCACATGCTTTGCAAGCCCTCTACCACTGAGCTGCACTGCCAGCGCATTTTTTACCTTCTATTTTGAGACAGAGCCTTGCTAAATTACACAGGCAGCCTCTGGCCTCTAACTCAGGATCCTCCTGCCCCAGCCTCCTGAGCTGCTGGGATTATAGACGTGTACCACCCCACTCTGCTTCCTTGAAGTCTTTAAGTGGTTTTGATTGGTCTCCCATTAGAATGTAAACTCCCCCAAAGCTGGAATCATCTTCCTTCTGCTTTCCTGCTGCAGCCTCAGCATTCAGCACAGTGCCTGGGACATCTGAAGTGCTCAATAAATGCTTCTTGAGTGAATTCCTTCATCATCCTGTCCCAGGATCCTGGCTTTCAAAGTCTCTATCCTTCTGACATCACTGGGTACATAAGATGCCCATGAATGGCTATTTTAGCCAGTGGTTCAGAAGTCTAATAGACACCGGCAGAATTCCAGGGGCTGTCACCAGTTGGCTGGATGTCGCTGGGCAAGTGCGTCCTCCTAATCTGTAAGTGGGAAACACACAGACCCTCCCCTAGCAAGCCGTGTTGGGGATCAGAGTTCTCTTTCCTTCTACCCTGACTCCTTGCCATGAGGCTCTTTCGCCCCTGGAGTCTATAAATACCTGAGTCTGTTAATACCTAAGTCAGATCACATCCCGTTTTGCTTAAAGCAAAAGCCAAGTCCTCCTCATCTCAAGCCCACAAAGCCCTGGAGGACCTGCCCTCACCTCCTCCCACCCACTATCTCCACCACTCTGTAATTGCAGCGACATCAGCTCTGCAAATCGGATTTCAACCTCAGGGCCTTTGCACTGGTCATTAGTTCCTTCTGCCTGAATCCCTTCCGTTCCCAACACCACTGTATCCTCCTCATTCCGCATACCTAGATGCTTCCATCCTTAATCTAAAACCACCCTTCCCTATTTCAGTTATCTCCAGAATTTTCATCACATTTTGAGGGGGGTGGAGGGGCATTGTGAGGTTGAACCCAAGGCCTCACACTTGCTTTTGTGGGTGGTTTGACCTCTGAGCCACACCGCCAGCCCAATTTTTACTTTTTATCTTCAGATGGGGTCTCACCAAGTTATGCAGGCTGCCTCTGGCCTTGAACTTGCGATCCTCCTGCCTTGGCCTCCGGAGTCACTGGAACTAAAGGCATGAGCCACCGTGCCTGGCAATTTTCATCACATTCTAACAGATGATGTCATGCTCTTCTTTACCTTGTTTTTTGTCTTGTTTTGTTTTGGTTTGGTTTGGTTGGTTGGTTTTATTGCCAGAGATTGAACGCAGGGCTTTGTGCATGCTAGGCAAGTTACTCTACCTTCAGCTATACCCGAAGTCCTATCCTTTCTTCCTTTCCTTCTTTCCCTCCCCTTTCTCCCTTCCCTTCCCCTGTTCTTTCTCTCTCTTCCTTCCTTCTTTCCTTCCTTCCTTCCTTTCTCTTTCTTTCCTTCTTTTTCTTTCTTTTTCTCTTTTCTTTCTCTCTTCTTTTTCTCTTTTCCTTTCCTTCTCTTTTTTCTTCTTTTTCTTTCTTTCTTTTTCTCTTTTCTTTCTCTCTTCTTTCTTTTTCTGTTTTCTTTCTCTCTCTCCTTTCTTCCTTTCCTTTTCTTTTGTTTTCTTTCTTTTCCTTTGAGACACAGCCTTAAACTCCAAATCCTCCTGCTCCAGCCTCCCAAGTGCGGGGATGACAGCTTGGTTCTGCTCTGTTTCCTCTCTCTCCACTGTTAGAACATTACCTCCTCCGGGACAGAGGTCGGCCTTTGTTTCTTTCACTGAGGGGGGCACATTTGCTAAGCTGGGTACCAGGCACACAGTAGGTGTTCCGTACAAAATAATCGACCACACTGAATGTACACAAAGCACTTTGCCCAGGGAAGTGATGACCATGGGACCTGCAGCCTCAAAACAGCCTGAAAATTTGGCCAATTTGGCCCAATTCTGGCTGCAGGTCAAGGTCCGTTGCAACCAGCCCTCTTCTGTGGGCCAAAGGCTCGATTGCAGGTAACCTCTGTTCCCAGCAGCGTGGGTCTAGCCTCGGCCTTGCAGCCCAGAGACAGTCTCTGCTGGCTGTAGATATGCCAGCCGGGGAGGGCGTGCACTTTGGAAGCTGGAGAGGCCCCCAACATCTGGGCTTTTCTAGTTCCTTGCATTGCTACCACTAAGTCTGGGGGTCAGGGCTGGCCCATCGGATGGCACTTACCCCCCACCCCACGTAGAGAGTGCAGGGCATGGGTTACAGGTTTGAAGGGGGGACGCTGTAGCCTACAGCTCCCCTCCCCCAGAAGCCATCAAAACATCTGCGGCCCCGTTTCGGCTCCCTTTATGGGTAACTGCGAAAGCCGCGGAGGAGGAGCCTCGAGTTTGAAACATCCCTTCGGAGCTGGGGGCGGGGCTGATTTGCCTGGAAATTTGCATAGGCGCTGCCATTGGCGGCAGTTCCCTGAGCAACGGCGAAGCAAGGGAGGGGTTGGATATGGGGAGGGGCGATGGGCAGGAATAAGGCCAGCCAGGACCCAGATGTTCCTGGCGTGAAACTCCTGGGCAGATCTCACCAGTTCTGTTTTCCCCCTCTG
>VMDO01005760.1:0-74216 GCA_007922755.1 Pedetes capensis | reverse complement strand
TGAACCCAGGAACCTTATGTGTAATTTACAAGTGTTCTGTCACTAAGCTCCACACCCAGCTCCTTTTTCATGTTTTATCCTGAGACAGGGTCTCTCTAAGTTATACAGGCTGCCTCTGGCCTCGACCCTGCGATCCTCCTGCCTCTGCCTCCTGAGTCGCTGGGATGACAGGCATGCACCACTGCACGCAGCCAGCCTCCATTTTTAGTACACAGTGGTACAAGTTTCCACAGACAGGTGAAGTCACATAACTACCATCGTGGTCAAGATGGGAAATAGTTCCATTACCAAAAGTTCCCATATGCTTCTGCAGGCCACCCACGGCACCCTGGGCCTGGTCCCTACAGAAACATCCTCAAAATGGAGCCATACAGTTGTAAGCTTGTAACCCCTCCCATCTGACTTCTTTCCCTCATTACCATGCACTTGAGGTTCATGCATATCGATGAGGGTTGACCTATCCCTTCTCTCTGATTGTTCACTCCCCTTCCATGGTGAAAACCTACTACAATTTGTCTCTTCATTGCCTAGTTAAGGCTGGGAGGGTTTTGCTCTTGTTTGTTTGTTTGTTTTGGGGAAAGTATATATATACTTATATTGTTGTTGTTGTTAGGTGCCATCGACTGGTGTCCAACTCATAGTGACCCAACGTACAACAGGAAAAACACTATTGTCAGTGCTTCGCTGCTATTCATAGGGTTGTCAGTGGCTGATTGATTTTTGGGAGTGGGTTGCCGGGTCCTTCTCCGAAGCCTGCAGTACCTGGTATTCCCAGGCGGTCTCCCATTCAAGCACTAACCAGGCCCGACCCTGCTTAGCTTCCAAGATCTGATGGAATCAGAATGCCACAGTAGTACAGCTGCAGATATATATATATATATATATATATATATATATATATATATATAGTTGTTGTTAGGCGCTGTCGAGTTGGTACCCCACTCATAGCGACTCTCATAGGGTTTTCAATGGCTGATTGTTTCGGGATTGCTTTGGGAGTGGATTGCCAGGTCCTTCTCCCATTTTTGTGGTGCTGGGAATTGAAACTCGGGACCTCAGAGACTGCAGTGCAGCACTCTACCAACTGAGCTAAATCCCAGCCTATATATATATATATATATTTGTTATGTCTACAGCCATACCACACTGGCGTCTGATCTCATCCGATCTCAGAAGCTAAGCAGGATTGGCCTGATTAGTTCTTGGATGGGAGACCTGCCTGACAATACCAGGTTATGTAGGCTTGGGAGAATGACCCAGCAACCCACTCTCAAAAAAACAATCAGCCATTGAAAACCCTATGAATAGCAGAGAAGCACTGACATAGTGCCAGGCATGGCACAGTGTCAGAGAATGTTTCGTTCTACTGTACTATGAGTTGCTATGAGTTGGACCTGACTTAATGGCACCTAACAAATATTTGAGCTATGTATGTATATATTTAATTAATTAAGTTTTTTGAGACAGGGTCTTGCTATGTAATCTGGGCAGGCCTTGAATTCATGAGCTTCCTGCCTCAGCCTCCTCCTTGCTGGGATTACAGGTTCATGCCCCTGTGCCCTATGCCTGGTTTGTTGTTAGGGGCCATTGAGTTGTGTCTGACTCATAGTGTCCCTAAGTACAACAGAATGAACCCCCCCAACACTGTGCCACACCTGGTACTATGTCAGTGTCTCTCTGCTATCCATAGGGTTTTTGATGGCAGATTGTTTTGGGATTGTAGCCAGAGTGGGCTGCCAGGTGCTTCTCCCATTTATGCGGTGCTGGGGATCAAACCTAGGGCCTCACAGAATGCAGAGCAGCGCTCTACCCACTGAGCCAAACCCCGGCCCATGCCTGGTGTAGATGATCATAATTTTGTTGGCAACATCCAAGCATCGTCATCAAGACCCCCTGGAACATACACCTTCCTGTCTCCATCAAGCCTGACCAAGCTTGTTGTCTGCTTCTTTTTTTGTTTTTATTTTTGCAGTACTGGAGATCGGACCCAGGACCTTGCACATGCTAGGCAAGTGTCCCACCAGTGAGCTGCGTCCCCAGCCTTCCGTGATCAGGACGCTGACGTTGGCCACATCACGGCACAGAGCTTCTTCTAGGCCCGTGTTATCTGGTGCTTGTTGACCTCGACACCCGGAGGCAACACAAATGTGTTGTCTTCTGTGTGCTCCATGGCCGCCTCAGTGATCAGGTGAACTTGATAATGGTGTGGTGGTCAGGCTGTTTCTCTGGGGCCCTTCCGAGGCTATCTGGGCTGCCTGGAGAGATTCAGGGTCTTGGGCTACCAGGAGTCGGAGGGCGTGGGGATCTTCTCTCCTTGATGGCTGCCGATGCTTCTCAGCATTGACCTATAGCCTTTGCTTGGCTTTGGCTTCAGGACGGAAGGAACCCCCTTCTTGCACTTCAGATCCCTCTTGGCAGAAAGGCTACTGAGAGTGTTATTATTTTTTTTTTCTTTTTTACATCGCTGGAGGTTGAATCCAGGGCCTCATGGATAATATAGGCAAGTGCTTTACCACTGAGCTGCACCCCCAGCCTCCTGTTTTTTCTTTTTCTTTTCTTTCTTTCTTTTTTTTTTTTTTTTTTTTTTTTTTTTTTTTTTTTTTTTTTTTTTTTTTTTTTTTTTTTTTTTTTTTTTTTTTTTTTTTGTGGTACTGGGGGTTAAACCCAAGCCCTCGCGCCTGCATGCTTTGCAAGTGCTGGACCACTGAGCTGCACCTCCAGCCCTGCACCTCCAGCCCCCTTTTTTTTTTTTTTACTTTTTGAGACAGGGTCTTGCTAAGTTATGCAGACTGTACCTGGTCTCGAACTTGCGATCCTCCTGCCTCGGCCTCCCAAGCTGCTGGGATGACAGGCGTGTGCCACCACACCTGGCTTTATTTTTCATTCTGAGACAGGGTCTTGGTAAGTTGTGCAGGCTGCCTCTGGCCTCGACCTGCTGTCCTGCCTCAGCCTCCTGAATAACTGGGATTGCAGGTGTGCGCCACTGTACCCAGCTTTTTTTCCCTCCCTTCCTTCCTTCCTTTCTTTCTTTCTTTTTTTTTTTTTAGACAGGGTCTTGTTATGTAACCCAAACTGTCTTGAACTTCCTGTGTAACTCAGGCTGGCCTCGAACTCATGATCCTCCTGCCTCCTCCTTCTGAATGCTGGGCTTCCAGGCACGCACCACCACACCCAGCTTTCCTGGGAGCTTGCGATGTGCTAATATTTGTCAAGCACTTGAGGACAGTAACTGGCGCTTTCTACACGGGTCAGCTGGTACTATTGTGCAAGGGTGGGAGGGGGCTTGCTGGGAAGTAGGCTTCCTCTCCTACTCTTTCCAGGCTCCCAGGGCCAACACCGCGTCTGGTGTAGACGTGGCAGAGGCTGGCCTCCACCAAGAGTCCCCCACCCCCACCCCCACCCCCACCCCCACCCCAATCCCATCTCTGCAGCTGAAAGTGGGCTCTGAGCCCACAGACAGCTGAGGCGGCTGTAGCTCCGTAGGTTGCCAAGATTAGCATCTGGAAGGCTTTTCTGCAGCTGGGGTCCCTCCCCCCAGGGCTGTGGCCGCCATGAGAAAGTGAAGACCCATCTCAAACACTTCTCTCCACCCAGTTCATCCTGCCAAAAGCCAAGATCTGGCAGGGGTGGAGCATGGTGGAGACCGGGGGGATGAAACGCAGGCCTGGGCCTCCTTGATTTGGGGGAAATAGCAATATATGAGCTGGAGAGCATCAGAGATCCGAGAGTTCCGCTCCGCTCACCTGGGTTATGGAAAACATTCCACATTTCCACATTGACTGTGTGGTCCTGAATACTAACCACTAGCCTTCTGTCCCAACCTGCTGGGCTCAGGGGCAGGGGTCGCTGCATGAGACGGGAGTCAGGACTTCGGATGAAAAAGGCAGAGAGCCAAGGCTTCTGGGCTAGGAGGAGCCAGGTAGCTCTTGTTCAAATCCTACCATGCTTGTGTGCTTCATTTTTATTAGTCTATTTTTCCTTACTGTAACAAAATGCCCGAGGCTGGGTAACTTATAAAGAAAAGCGATTCACTCTAGCTCCTGGTCTGGTCCAAGGCCATGGGGCTTTATCTGGGGATGACCTTTTAGCTTTAAGAATCCCAGGCCATGCAGTGCCTTACATGGTGAGAGACAGAGGATGAGCCTGGGCCTGTCTGTCCCCCTTCTGGTTTCTCTCCTGTTTTTTCTTTTTCCTGGGGATGGAACCTGGGGCTTCATGAGTGCCAGGCAAGCGCTCTACGTCTGAGCCGCACCCTCAGCATCCCTCTGTTTTTCCTCTTCTCTTTTCTGGTTTTTCTTTTCTTTTGTGGTACTGAGGATGAACCCAGGGCCTGACACATGCTAGGCAAGTGTTCTACCATTGAGACACACCCCCTAGCCCCAGCATCTGTCTTCTTATAAAGCCATTAGAGTCCGGTGGGGTGGTGCTTGCCTGTAATGCCAGCACTGGGGAGGCAGAGGCAGGAGCATTATGGGTTCAAGGCCAGCCTCAGCTACATAGCAAATTTGAGGCCAGCCTGGACTACATAGTGGAGGCCTGTCTCAAAAAATAAATAAATAGAGCTGGGCGTGGTGGCACACGCCAGTAATCCCAGCCGCTCAGGAGGCGGAGGCAGGAGGATCTCAAGTTTGAGACCACAGGCAGACTGAGTAACTTAGCGAGACCCTGTCTCAAAGAGTTAAAAAGGGCTGGGGGTGCAGCTCAGTGGTCCAGCACTTGCAGAGCATGCAAGCGCGAGGCCCTGGGTTCAACCTCCAATACCACAAAAATAAACAAATAAATAAATAAATAAAAATAAATAAAATAAGGCCATCAGGATTCACTCATGGGGGCTCCGCCCTGATAACCTTATCTAATCTTAGTCACCCCCCAGAAGCACCACTTCTGGACACCAGGGTCAGAGCGGATGTCCACCCTCTTCCTACCTCCCCACGGGGATGACATTTCATCCCCTGAGCCCTTGAAGTACCCCCGGAAGCCAGCTCTAATCTGTAGCCCTCAGTTTACCTCATCTTTAAAATGGGCCAATGACAATAACAACACCCCCCTCCTTGGGTTTTGAGGAGCCACAGCCAGGCCCAGCACACAGGGGTTGTGATGGGAACATGAGGCATTCGTGCCCTTGACCCTATCGTTAGGGGAAACACATCCATGCTGCTCCCCCCTCCCTTTCCCCTGCCTGTGTGCTATGCCAGACAAGAGCCCTGTTACCTTCCTCTTCCCCAGATTGGCCCCCACTCTCCCTCTGACCTCCTTAGACGCTCAGGAAGTCCAGGCCTCAGGTGTCTTTCAGATGACCCGGGGGCCACCTTGTCATGCTGCCGCGGAGGCAGAGGGGCAAGGAAGGAGGAAGTTGCCCGTAGATCTGTCTAAGTGTCCCCTGGGGACAGCACCTTTGTCTGGGAGCCACTGTCCCCCCAGGCAGACACACAGCCGGATATGTCTGTGGCCTTGACATCACCCTGCACCTCAGGTCCTTGGGGAGATGGCAAATTGCTGAGCCAGCCAAGGCAGCATTGGGGGGGGCACTTCCTCCCCAGCCTGCAGGTCCCACAGAGGTCTGAGATTTCCTCTCTGATAGCTGCTCCGCCAGCCCAGGAGAGGACCTTTTTTTCTCTTTTCTTTCTTTTCTTTTCTTTTTTTTTTTTCACTTCCTCTCCAGCAAGCATGATACCTGGGTTTTAGACGTTGTCATGGTAACACATCTCTACTGGCAGAGGATGCAGTGAGATTTTGCTGAGGTTCAAGTGGACCCCAAGATCTGTCCCAGAACCGAAGAGACTCTGAAAATTAGCTCAGGAAAAGGAGTAAAGTCTAGAATGAACAGTCACTCTCTGACTTTCCTTGTCCACCCCATCAAATACCCGTTACTCCATTTTAGGATCCCCTGGTTTCTTCTCTGTCTCTTAATATCTGGCAGCTTTTTTTGTTTTGTTTTGTTTTGTTTTCAGTGCTGAGGGATTGCACCTAGGGCTTCAAACGTGCTAGGCAAGTGCGCTACCACAGGGTTGCACCCCTAGCCCCAGACTGTCAGGTTTATTCTTTTCTTTTCTTTTCTTCCTTTCCTTTCTTTTCCTTTCCTTTCTTTTCTTTCCTTTCCCTCCTTCCTCCCTCCTTCCCTTCCTTCCTTCTTTCCTCTTCTTTCTTTCTTTCTGTCTTTCTTTCTTTTCTCTTCTTTGCTTTTCTTTCTCATTCTTTTCTTTTCTTCTTTTCTTTCTGTGGTACATAGGGGCTAAACCCAGAGCCTGGTGCACACTTTTGCAAGTGCTCTACCAGTGGGCTGCACTCCCAGCCCCTTCATTCACTTCTTATTTTGCGACCGGGCCTTGCTAAATTACACAGTCTGCCTCTGGCCTCGAACTCATGATCCTCCTGCCTCAGCCTCCCAAATCACTGGGATTACAGGCCTGCTCTGCTCAGTGACTGTCAGCTTTAAATGGCATGATCCATGAGGCATCACCAGAGCCCAGGAAACACCACTGCACATAGTATTATATGGAAATATATGTTGCACCCATATATGTCATGTTAATATATTGATTCTTAGTATTTACATCTTTATCGGTTATTTATGCATTTGTTTTTGTGGTGTTGGTGATAGAACTCAGGGCCTAGTGTATGCTAAGCATGCACCCTACCATTCAGCTACAACTCCCAGGTCCTTTGATAATTTAAATGTACTTATTCTTATTTTGGAAAGGGGGTTGAAATAAAGTCTCACTCTGTGGCCTAGGCTGACCTGGAACTTGCTAAGTAGCCCAAGCCAGCCTCCACTCTAGATCCTCCTGCCTCAGCCTCCCAAGTGCTGGGATTACAGGCAGGCATCATCACCACACCTGGCTTTAAATATGCTTATTCTTAATCTAAGTTGAAGCTCAATATGTTGAATAAAAGCAGTGACATGTTTATTCATGATGTAACTGGGACTGGGAATGTAGCTCCGTGGTAGTGTTTAACTAGATGTCTGAGGCACCGGGTTCCGCCCCAGCACCAAAAAAAAAAAAAAAAAAAAAAAGCAGGGGATGGTGATGCATGCCTGTAATCCCGGTGGCTTGAGAGGTGGAGGCAGGAGGATCGCAAGTTCGAGACCAGATGCAATCTGGATAATTTAGCGAAACCCTGTCTCAAAAAGTAAAAAAAAAAAAAAAAAAAAAAAAAGGCTGGAGGAGGCAGCTCAGTGGTCCAGCACTTGCAAAGCATGCAAGCGTGCAACCTTGGGTTCAACCCCCACTACTGAAAAAAAAAAAAAGTGCAATTTGTGCATGGCGCTGTGGTGTATGCCTGTAATCCCAGCCACCTGGGAGGCTGAGGCAGGAGAATTACAGATTTGAGGACGGAGGCAGCCTGTGCCACTTAGCAAGACCCTCACTCAAAAAAAAAAAAAAAATATATATATATATATATAAAAGCTGGCATTAGGGGTGCAGCTCAATGGTAGCATGCTTGAATGAGGCCCTGGAAGCAACTTTTAGGAATGCAAAAAAAATACTTAACACATTTTTGCTATTAGTTGTTGTAAGAACTACTTTGCAAGTAGAAATTTGGGAACTTGGTACCTTTTATTTTTCATGTCTTTGTAAATTTTTTCTTTTTTGGTACTGGGGGGGTTGAACCCAGGGCCTCACATGGGCTTTGCAAGCGCTCTGCCATGGAGCTGCGCCTCCAGCCCATTTTTTTTACTTTTTATTTTGAGACAGGGACTCAATAAGTGACCAAGCAGACTCTGGCTTCGAATCTGTGTCCTCCTGCCTCCGTCTCCCGAGTCTCTGGGATTACAGGTGAGTACGACCATGCCACGGGCTGGGATTTAGCTCGGTTGATACTGAAAAAATGGGAGAAGGACGTGGCAATCCACTCCCAAGGTAATCCAGAAACAATCAGCCATTGAAAACTCTATGAATGCCTCCATGAGTCAGACACGACCCGATGGCACCTAACAACCACCACGTCCATGCCCAGCGTGCTTTGCAAACTTTTGAATTGGCAGTACAGCCAAAATTTTCAAATGGTCTCCCAGGGTACATTGTGAAGAGCTGGCCCTCCCTCACCTAGTCTCCCTGCCACCAGCTCCCCTCCCTGGGGGCAACAAAGGTGCAGGGTGACTGTGCTCTTCCCCGAGACGGTCCGTGAGTGCACAGGCAAATAGCTGTGTATTTATACAGCCCTTATAAATACACCCACAAATACAGACAAGCAGTGCGTATCGGTACACGTGTGCTGTCTTCAATTTGGACCGTTGAAGACAGTTTCACTTCTGTACACAGACGACTACCCTGCTCTTATTTTTATTTTTATTTTATGTATTTTTGGAGCTCAGGATGGAACCCAGGCCTTTGCACGTGCTAAGCACATACTCCATCATGGAGCTGCAGTTCCCTTTGATTTTATCTTATTATCTATTTACTTTGTGAGATGTTGTTGTTGTTAGGTACCGTCGAGTCGGTGTCTGACTGACTCACAGGGACCCGACGTACAAAAGGTGAAACACTGTTGATACTGCTACTCTGCTATTCATAGGGTTTTCGAGGGCTGATTGTTTGTTGGGAGTGGGTTGCCGGGTCCTTCTCCCAAGCCTATAGCACCTGGTGTTCCCAGGCGGTCTCCCATCCAAGAACTAACCAGGCCCAGCCCTGTTTAGCTTCCAAGATCTAAAGGGATTGGATGCCACAGTGGTGCGGCTGCAGGCATTTTGTGAGATAGTGTCTCCTTATGTAGACCAAGTTGGCTTCTAACGAATGATCCTCCTGCCTCAGCATCCCAGGTACTGGATTACAGGTTGTGTATGCCTCCTTACTGGGGCTGGGATTTAGCTTAGTTGGTAGAGAGCTGCTCCGCAATCTCTAAGGTCCCGGGTTCGATTCCCAGCACCTCAAAAATGGGAAAAGGATGTGGCAGCCCACTCCTGAGGCAATCCTGAAACCATGAGCCACTGAAAACCCTATGAGGGTCCCTATGAGTGGGGCAGGACTCGACAGCACCTAACAACAACAGCATGCCTCCTTACCATGCTTAGTCTTTTTTTTCGTAGTCCAGGCTGGTCTGGAACTCTCTATGCAGCCCTGGCTGGCCTGAGTCTCTCCATTTTCCTTCCTCAGCCTCCTGTGCGCTGGGATTACTAGTCTGACTTCCATTTTTATATTTATTTATTTATGTATTTATTTATTTTGCGGTACTGGGTGTTGAACCCAAGGCCTCGCACTTGCATGCTCTGCAAGTGCTGGACCACTGAGCTGCCCCTCAGCCCATTTTTTTTTACTTTTTGAGACAGGGTCTCGCTAAGTCACGCAGACTGCCTCTGGTCTCGAACTTGCGATCCCCCTGCCTCAGCCTCCCGAGTGGCTGGGATGACAGGCGCCGTTTTTACTTTGACTGCCCATCATTGGCTCGATTCTCATTCTCTTGTGCTTGCTTTTGCGTCCAGACACCCTTTACTAAGGTACAATGTACACAGAGAGGAGTCTAAGTAGCCACTCCCTTCTTTTTATGGGTTGCCCAGCCCGGGTATCCAGCAGTCTTAATTTCTTTCATTCATTGTTGGAATAGAACATGTACGCACATGCTCTAAAAGTAAAAAGTACAAAGGGATTCACAGAGCGAGAGCAGAGCGGCCTTCCTGCCATCCCGTCCCTCATCCAGGGCTTTTACCAGTTTCTTCTTCTTGGCCTAGTGTGGGTGTCCCACCCATGGAACTTCAGGTCCCCAGGGGTAGGGCGTTGTGTCTGTTTTGCTTGCTGATCCGTCCCCAGCCTATAGCGTCTGGAACACAGTAGGCGCTTAGCTGGCAAAGAAACACATGAACAGATTGTGTGTACATTTGCACGAGTGCAACCTCCGCCTCCCCCACTTCTTCTTCATGCTGGGGATGGAACCCAGGGCCTTATGCGTTCTAGGCTAACGCTCTACCATGGAGATACTCCCCCTAACCCCTGGCACCCCATTAACACGCTGGATCTCCCTTCTGAACTTCAGCTCCATTCCAGCAGGGAAGTTTTTTTCTCGTTTTATTCACTGCTGTCCTCAGTAAGTGCATCAAAATATTTGTTGCTTAGCGGTAGAGCCCTTGCTTAGCATGCCCAAAGCTGTGATTTGCACACCCAGCACTACAAAAACCTAGATTCTTTCTCTTTCTTCCTCCTCCTCCTCCTCTTCCTCTTCTCCTTTTCTTCCTCCTCCTCCTCCTCCTCTTCTTTTTCCTCCTCTTCCCCTCCTCCCCTTTCCCCTCCTCCCCTTTCCCTTCCTCCCATTTCCCCTCCTTCCTTTCCTCCTCCTCCTCATCTTTCTTTTTCTGCAGTACTGGAGGATTGAGTCCAGGCCCTCCTGCATGCTAGGCAAGTGCTCTACCGCTACGCCCTACCTCCAGCCCCTTTTTAATTTTTTCTTGAAAGACAGCATTTCACCAAGTTCTCCAGGCTGCCTCTGACCTCGAACTTAGGATCCTCCTGCTTGAGCCTCCCGAGTCACTGAGGTTAATCAAATAAGTAAAAATTTAAAAACATGCGTTGAGCCCCGGCGTGGTGGCCCATGCCTAGAATCTCAACACTTGGGAGTTGGAGGCAGGAGGATGGTGAGTTCGAGGCCGGCCTGAGCTATATAGAGAAACAAATATTTATGGAGGGCATTAAAGGGCTCCACTATCCTCCTGTCAACCCCCTGATTTTACACACCCATCAACCCCCACTCCCCACGCATGCAGACCCACCGACAGTAGTAAATAGATATGCTCTTCATTTCTGCATCCAGGCCCACAGAAGCGCCAGAAAGAGCTGGGTGCAGGGAAATTAGCTACCAGGAGCAAGGACCAAGCCCCGCTTCCAAGGCAGCCAGCGCAGCTTGGGACCTGCTGGCCGGCCAGAGTAAGGGCGGAACAGGGAAGCAGGGTAGATTGTTCAGTGTCTCCAGTTTCCTAGGGAAGAAAGGGCAGCCTGAATTCTGGGGTTTAATTTAACCAAGGCCGAGACCAATGTCGTGCCTGGCGCAAGGCGCAGCGTTCGGTAGGAATTTCTGTGTTGGAGGGACGCACCAGAGGCGCTTTAACGCCTGCTTGCTGCGCTTCGTGGCTTCTTGTGGGTCCGCGAGGACGATCCCCGCGCTCTGCACCATTGCCAAGTCCCGGGGATGAGTCCAGAGCGTACCCCGCGTTGGGACAGTTGTTTCAAGTTGAGCCCACCTGGCTAAGGGAGCCCAGACCTCACCCGGGCTGCGGAACGCCGCGCACAGGCCGGTTCTCACGGGTGGGGGCGGGGAGGGGAAGGGCCGGAGGGGGTGTGCGTGGGGGGCGAACAAAAGGGCCGCCGCGCGCCGCCCCCGCCGGCCCCCGGCTCGCGCCCAGCCGGGCCAGCAGACCACATCTGGAATTCATTGCAGCCGCCGCCGCCGGAAAGGGGAGGAGAGGAGGGCGGGGCGAGCGGGGGGCGGGGAGGGGGGGACGAGGAGGCCGCTCTCCCCTCCTCCCTCCGCGCCGGGTCCCCAACTCCCGGGGACGTAAGCCGAGCCCGGCGAGCAGCCCCAACTTCAGCCACGGCCTCCCCGGGGAGGCAGAAGCCAGGCCTCTCCGGCCAGGGCGGGGACCCGGGCCGGCTACAACAGGTGAGCGCGCGTGGCGACGGGGAGGTGGGGAGGAGGGTGGGTCTGGGGTCCCCTGAGGACGCGCGATCGGAGCTGGGAGGCCCGGCCAGGGGGCCCGCGGGGAGACCCCCAGGGCGTGCGCCAGCGGAGCCCAGCCTCCGGCTGCCCCAGGGGAGGCTGGCCGTGCGCGCTCCCCACGGCTCCCCACTGACTCCGCCGCGAACCCCCCAGACTGCGCGCCCCGCCTTCCCCAGGCGCAGGAAGTTGGCGCCCGAGAGCAGGCGGAATCCGAGCGCTTTCGCCTGCAGACTTGGGAAGGCGGGACAGTGTGCTCCGGGAGCTGGGTTTGGGGGGCACCCAGGGGAGCAGCCCCCCATCTGGATGCCTCGGTCTGAGCCGGGGCGAAAGGCGCTGCGCGGGGTGGCGCCTTCAGGTTTAGGTGCTGGGGACCCCCCGAGGGGGCGGCTGTCGCCCACCACCCGCACGGCTAGCCTTCTGCCTCAGTTTCCCCGAGTTGTTTGTCTCCTCGCGTCACTCCCCCCCACCCGCGGGGGCGTGGCCTTGCTCTGGAAGGAAGGGAAGAGTGACTGCGTGGCTCGAGCTCCACCTCCTTCCCCTCCCGCCCTGGGATGCGGCGCGGGTGAAGGCACGTGCGTGGCGTGGACGCCGCGAGGTCCCGGGCCCCGCAGAGCATCGAGACTTTGCCCCTTTTCCCCAGCCACCCCCGGCCTGGGTTGACTCACCCGGGGATTTCCACCCCCTCCCCCTGCTCGGCCCTTGTCAGATGCTCCAGGCGCCGCTCGCTGAGCCCACGATCTCCTGCGTGGCGCGGGTGGTGGAACTGGAGCAGCTGGGGTCCCGCCCCCCGTGCCCCCCCAGTCCCTGGATCTCGGGGAATCTGGGTGTGGGGTGGCGTGGCGAGATGGAGAGGAGCCCGCCCATTCCCACTGGGGTGGGGTGTGAAGGTCCCTCTCGTGGGCGCGGGTGGCGATGCTGGGAGAGAGGAGGCGCCGCCCCCCTGTGCCAGCGAGTGTGGATACCGCGCATTCCTCGGCCAGATAAGGATGCCGAGAGTGCGGCCCTGCGCGGGGCGGGGCGGGTCCTGCTGCGGTCTCCACGGAGACGCGCTGGGCTTCGCCTGGTGGTGGGGAACCGGGTACTGCTGGACGACTGACGTGTCAACAACCCTCTTTGTTGTCATTTGGGCCTGGGCTGCGCTCAGGAGCCTCGACTCTCGGGTTGGTGGGTCGATTGGGTCACTCATTCATTCATTCATCTGCCATTCCACACGTGGTTGGGGGTGCTAAGAATGAACTTGATGACTGGCCTCCAACAACTCACGTGGCACTGTGGCCCCTTAGATGGAAAACAAGATAATTACTGATGGTGGCAAGCGCTGGGAAGATGATAAAGCCAGATGCAGTGATGGAGAAAGGGCTTAGGGATGGCTGCGACTGTAGACTGGTGGTCAGGGGAGGCCCCTCTGAGAAAATGGCATGAAGTGGAACTCTAAAAGATGGGGAGACAGTCGTTCAAGGACTGGGAGGTGGGCATACCAGGTGGAAGAAAAGCAGGAGCAAAAGGTCTGAGGTACAGAGCCCAATGGCATGTAGGAGGTCAGCGTGGTTACAGTGGAGCCTCTGTTGGGGAGAGCAGGGGGAGGCTAGGTGGGCAGGAACCACTCCATTGGGGCCATAGGGAGCCATGGAAGAATGTGGAGCTGGAAAGTGACATGCAGAGTTATAAGTTAAAACCTTTTTCCCAATGCATGGGCAGTGCTCAGGGGGCTGAGGTAGGAGGATCTCCAAGTCCAGCCTGGGCTACCTAAGTGAGTTCCAGGGCAGCCTTAGCCACACGGGGAGACTCTGTCTAAACAACAACAAAAAAAAGCATTCTCCCTGACCGCTTGGTGGAGAACGGCAATGTAGAGGTGTCTGATGGGGCGGGGGGACATAAACTAAACGACAACAACAAAAGAAAAAGGAAAAAGGGAAAGAAGGTGGAAGCCAGGCTGTGATGACACCTGTAATCAGCAACTAAGAGCCTGAGGCAGGAGGATTGCGAATTCAAAGCCAGAAGGCAGCCTGTGCAATCGAGATGAGAAATAAAGAAGGGGCTGGGGGGATGCAGCTCAGTGGTAGAATAGCAAAGTGAGCATGAGGCCCTGGGGTCAGCCTTCCCATACTGCAAATGAATAAATAAATAAATGAATAAAAATAATAATAAAAAATTTAAAAAGGGCCTTAGGGTGCAGCTCAGTGGTGAAGCGCTTGCCTAGCATGCGTGAGGCCCTGGGTTGAACTTGTAGTACTACCAAAAAAAAGGGGAGAAGGTGGGCACGGAGCTGCTCTTGGCAAGGGGCATGGGACCTATGGGTTGCCAGTGAGAGCGGTGACCACAGGCCTTGAGTCTCTGGAAGTGGCAGGGCGTGGAGGGAGCAGGGAAGCCACTGCAACTTCCTCCTGCCTTCTCTTCTCCTTATCTTCAGCCAGGCAGTCGCTCCTGGGTCTCTGTCTCTTCCCTTCCCTGCAAACCAAGTCGCCCTGGACCTTCCATCTCTGCTTCTGAGCCTGGTGCCACTTCCTGAGTCTCCAAGAGGGAATCGGGACTGCCCTGGGGGAGCCCAGCAGGTGTCAGGTTCTGTGTTTAGCCAGGCCTTGGGACCTGGCACTGGGGAAAGGAAGCAGCCAAAGCTGGCCTGTGTGCGCCTAGAGGGTGACTCTGCTGCCACCTCCGATTCGGCTTCCTCTTTCTGGGAAGCGTTAACCTGCTTGAGTTGCAGCCTTAGCTTGCAAAGTTCTAGTTAAGGATGATGAAACCGGAGGGGGGGGGGGAGTAGGCCTCAGTTTTCCCTTCTCTCCCTAGGGGAGCTGACCCCCCTCCGTGGACGCCTGAGCTTCCTGCTCTGCAGAAAGTGGAAGCGCAGCGCCCACTGCCTTCCTCCCCAGGGAAGGAGACAGACTTTCTGCTGGGTCCCTGGGGTGCACGGGCCGCACGCATTTCTTATTTCTGCAGGAAGTGGCTGTAAATCTTCCTCCAGGCCGCCAGCCCCGGCCAGGAGTGGTGGCCCCCGGCTGAGCCGCAGAGGGGGCGGCCGCCGGACACACCCTGGGCTTGTTGCCCATCAGGGAGTGTGCTTCCCAGGCCTCGATTCTCCATCCTGAACCCCCAGGAGGGTCCAGCGAGCCAGGGCAGCGTGGGGGCGTCCGGCGGGGTTACCCGGCGGTCAGGCTGCGGTTCCAAACTGCCCCCTAGGGACGATCGCAGAGCTTTAACTGTCGGCTGGAAGAGCTGGGCTTGAGCGAGCCTGCGAGCTGACCCGATAGGACTAATCACACAGCGCCCCCCGCTGGACCAATCAGCGGCGGAAGGTGGAAAGTCCAGGCCAATGGGCAAATCGCTCGGTGTCCCCGGGCATTGAAAATGAGCCAATCGGGGCGCGCGCTGTTTCCTGCCCGACGGCCTAGTCTGGTTTAAGGCCCTGGCCTGGGCCGAGCCGGCATGGGACCGGCTGCAGCGGGCACAGGGCGTCGGGGCGCCCGGGGGCCCCTGTCCGGCAGAGGAAACAAGGGACCTCTGTGTGGCGATCTGGGCGGGGCAGCTGTCCCCGAGGACGCGCACAACAAGCTCTTCTCTGTTCCCAAACTAGGACGGATGTCCCTCCGCCCAGGGGGCGGGGGTGGGGGGAGCAGCTGGTTCTGCAGGGCCCCAGGCCAGAATGCCCCTCTGAGGGGGCGTTCGGGAAGTGAGGTGGCCGGGTGACCCCGGGACTCCCCCATAGTGCCCAGGATCCCTAGGAACCGGCCTAACCAGCCTTTGCTGGAGCAGCGCTTCTGGCTCGCGCGTGGTCCTTGCAGGCGCGTGTCCAGGGGCTGGGGAGGGTTCTTAGCCATCCCCCCTACCCTCCATTTAGCTAAGGGCTGGAACCATCCTCCCTGATCCCCTCTTGAGAGAAGCACACCACTCCTGCCCCTCCAAGACCCCCCTTTCCCCACACCCAAACTGGCTACAATGTGCGGGCCTCCCATCCTAGCTGCCCACACAGGCTCCCTGCCCCTTCCCCCATGGCTCAGTTTTCCCTGGAGGGGTGTGTGTGTGTGTGTGTGTGTGTGTGTGTGTGTGTAACTCAAGCTTTCATGGATACAAATACCTTCTCCCCCTCCGCGGGGCTGCACGCCCCCCTCTTCGCTCACGTGACCGCAGCAGCTGCCCCCGGGCCTCCCAGACAGGTCTCTGGTGACCCTCCCCATCCCAACCCCTCCACACTCTGCCTTCCCCACACCCGATGTGACTGGAGCTCCACCCTGTTTGTTCCAGGGGCCTCACACATATGGATTTCATCTGGACCGCAGAGGGGGGTGCCAGGGCCCTGCCCATCGCTCTGGGACCCTCTGTCCCAGGGCAGAGCCCGATGGTCCTGATGAGAACAGGCTGTTAGGGAATCGAGGTTGATTGGCTTAGCCAGCATCCTCTCTCCAAAGATGCTAAGTGTTTTTTATTCTTTCTCTCTCTCTCTCTCTCTCTCTCTCTCTCTTTTAGAGACAGGGTCTCACTATGTTGTCCAGGCTGGGCTTGAATTTCTAGGCTTAAGCCATACTCCCAACCCCAGCCTTTCAAATGCTGGGATTGCAGGCACAGAATACCACCCAGGCTTCACAAAAACCTTAGAAAGAATTTTCCTATCCTCCCTATGAGGGAGGCTTTCTTGTGCCCACTGCACAGATGAGGACGTTGAGGCTAAGAGGTGGTGTCGGGAGACTTGCCGGGTGTGTCAGAGTCGGAGTGAGAACAAACTTAACTCTGCATTGCCTCCAAGGTCGCTGACCTTGGAGATAAGGAGACTCTGGGATCCCTGAACCTCAGGGCCGCCCTGGTGTCTCCCCAAGTCCTTATCTTGGAAGCACCCAAGGCCTGGAGGCTTAGACTCCGCCTGAAATCGAGGTGGTGGGTGGTAATGAGCAGGGAGGGGATGGTGCTATCACTGGCAAGAATCTCACTGACCCGGGTCAGCTGACAGCATGAAACTCAAGGCTCCTATGGGTTGGAAAAAATACACAAACCCTCCAGGCCCTACCCAAGGCTTGCTCTCTGGGGAGATGTGCAAGGCTTCTGTGAGTCCGAGGTATATTTGCCACGTCATTCAGAGGAGCTTATTCTGTTCATTTGATTGTTTTGGTTTTGTTTTGGTTTTGGAGGCAAGTGGGTTTTTGTTTTGCTTTGTGGTTTTTTGGTGTTGTTGGTGTTGTCTTTGTTTTTGTCTTTTTGCAGTACTAGGGTATTGAACCCAGGGCCTTGCACGTACTTTGCAAGTGCTCTGCCACTGGGCTGCACCTCCAGCCCCTTTTTAATTTTCCTTTCCTTTTTAATTTTTAATCTTAAGACGGGGTCTCGCTAAGTTATATAGGCTGCCTCTTGCCTTGAACTCGTGATCCTCCTGCCCCCCGCCTCCCAAGTTGCTGGAATGACAGGTAAGTGCTGCTGAGCCCTGCTGGAGACAGGGTCTTGATATGTAGCTCAGGCTGGTCCGGGACTCACTTTGTGACCTCCAACTTGGGATCCCCTTGCCTCAGCCTCCCTTCTGAGTGCTGGGATTCCAGGCGTGTGCCACCCAACCTGGCTCTGTCTGTTCCTTTGAAAGAATGTTGCCTGGTGCTGTGGCACCTGCCTGTAATGTCAGCTGTCTGGGGGGGCGGGTGCTGAGGCAGGAGGATCGTGAGTTGGAGGACAGAGGCAGCCTGTGCAACTTAGTGAGACCCTGTGTCCAAATTGTTGTTGTTGTTGTTGTTTGTCTCAAAATAAATAAAAAAGGGATGGGGTGCACAGGTTAGTGTTGGGAGCGCTGGCATGAGCCAGCCCTGGGTGGCTCAACCCCAAATACTGCAAAAAAAAAAAAAAAAAAGAAAGAAAGAAAGAAAAGAGAAAAAAAAAGAAAAAGGAAAAAAAAAAAAAAGAGGAGGAGGAGAAAGAGGAGGAGAAGGAGGAGGAGAGTGGGGAGACGGGGGAGGAGGGAAGAGTGTCGCTTAGGGTTTATAAAGGCTGTGGAGCTGGTGTCTCTAGCTCTGCCACTTGTCAGCTTGGAGACCCAGAAAGTGAGTTTGCCTCTCTGGGAGCCTCCTCCGGTGTGTGGGTGTGGGGAGGGTACTGGGCAGCTGGACCCAGGGGCCTCGTGCATATTTTGCCAGTGTTCCACCACTGAGCTCCATCCACCCTTGGCCCCTTCTTACTTTTTTATCTTGAGACAGGGTCTTGCTAAGGTATGCAGGCTGCCTCTGGCCTCGAACTTGCGCCTGGCTTTGGGAGGCCCTTCTGTAAAGCGGAGATGCTGATGACTCCAACTTCATGTGGCAACCACTGAGTTGCTGCAGAGACCCCATCTGAACCTCGACTGCCCAGCCCGTGGCCGCTGCCTGGACTGACCTGTTGTCTGTCTGTCTGTATGTCTGTCTTCTTTCTCTGTAGTTCTGACAGCTCCATGGCCCAGGCCAGCCACTGAGCCCCACCATGGGTGGCTTATACTCGGAATACCTCAATCCGGACAAGGTCCTGGAACACTACAATTACACCAAGGAGACACTAGACACGCAGGAGACGCCCTCCCGCCGGGTGGCCTCCGCCTTCATCATCTTCCTCTGCTGTGCCATCGTGTTGGAAAACCTGTTGGTTCTCGTCGCGGTGGCCCGGAACAGCAAGCTCCACTCGGCCATGTACCTGTTCCTAGGCAACCTGGCTGCCTCCGACCTCCTGGCCGGCGTGGCCTTCATAGCCAACACTCTGCTCTCGGGCCCCGTCACGCTGTCGCTGACGCCCCTGGAGTGGTTCGCGCGTGAGGGCTCTGCCTTCATCACGCTCTCCGCCTCCGTCTTCAGCCTCCTGGCCATCGCCATCGAGCGGCGCGTGGCCATCGCCAAGGTCAAGCTCTACGGCAGCAACAAGAGCTGCCGCATGCTGCTGCTCATCGGGGCCTCGTGGTTCATCTCGCTGGTCCTGGGGGGCTTGCCCATCCTGGGCTGGAACTGCCTGGGCCACCTGGCCACCTGCTCCACCGTCCTGCCGCTCTATGCCAAGCAGTACGTGCTCTGCGTGGTGACCACGTTCTCCCTCATCCTGCTGGCCATCGTCATCCTCTACGTCCGCATCTACTTCGTCGTCCACTCCAGCAGCGCCGACGTGGACCTGCTCAAGACGGTCTCCATCGTGCTGGGCGTCTTCATCGTCTGCTGGCTGCCTGCCTTCAGCATCCTCCTCCTGGACTACGCCTGCCCCGTCCGCGCGTGCCCCGTGCTCTACAAAGCCCATTACTTCTTCGCCTTCGCCACCCTCAACTCCCTGCTCAACCCTGTCATCTACACGTGGCGCAGCCGGGACCTGCGGCGCGAGGTGTTGCGGCCTCTGCGGTGCTGGGGGAGCGGGGCCGGGATGCCAGGCCAGAGGGGCGACACCCCAGACCGCCGCCTCCTGCCTCTGCGCAGCACCAGCTCCCTGGAGAGGGGCACGCACATGCCCACATCGCCCACATTCCTGGAGGGCAACACGGTGGTGTGAGGGGAAAAGTGGGGCCCCCCTCGGACCCCAGAGAGGGGTACCGGGTGACCTTAGGCAGACCCACGGGTTACCATGGGAGGTGTCCCCACCCTATAGACCTGGGCTGGGCAGATGGGGCACTCAGAGACTGGTCAGACAGTAGCGCAGCAGCTCAGTGACCGTGGGGGACCTTTCAAGGACGAGGGGGGACAGCGGGCACTGGAGCAGTTTGCCACCCGGTACGAAGGATTTTAAGATCTTGTCTGACCCTCTGTACCCAGCTTCTCTTTCTGGCTTTATCCTTCCTGCCATCTTCCTGCCTGCAGCCGTAGCACTGTGGTATCTGATTGTGTTAGATCTTGGAAGCTAAGCAGGGCCGGCTTGGATGGGAGACCGCCTGGGAACACCAGGTGGCGTAGGCTTGAGAGAAGGACCCAGCAACCCAATCCCAAAAATCAGTCTGCTGTTGGAAACCTTATGCACAGCAGAGAAGCCCTGACAATAATGTTTCGCCTGTTGTACATAGGGTCGCTGTTAGTCAGAGGCCGACTCGACAGCACCTAACAACAACAACAACAACAAGCCATCTTCCCTGGACAGCCTCAGGCCACCTTTGGGAACCACTGTCAAAGCTTCTTCCTTGTCCCTCCTGGGCCCGAATCCACCTCTTCCCCAAATGTCATCAGCTGTCCCTTGGGCTGCCTCTTCCTTTCCCCCTCTTATGCCTGGAAAGGAAGCCATGGGGTGGTGATGGGGGTGAAGGCAGCTGCACCCCATTCCCCAGTCTCAGACCTCATTGGCCAGTTGCACTATTTAGGGGTGCAGAGGAATCGGCCAAAGGCTGGAAAAAAAACAGTTTGGGGGGCTGAGGAGGGCTTGGGGCCTCCTGGTGGGGCAGGGTGGCACCTGAGGAGATTCTGGGATGTTGACACATCCCCTGACTCCCACCCTCCCCCAGCCCAGCCCCCTCCAGCTATTCCCACCTCCACCCCTTCCTCCCCAGCCCAGGTGCCAGGTCCCCCAAGGCAGGGCAGCCTTGAGCCTGCTGTGCCTCCAAGCAAGCTGTCTTGAACGGGGCACGGGGGTGGGGCGGACAAGGACATTTCCCGGGGACACTCCGCTGCCATCTGACCCAGAAGGACTTTGCTAGATCCTGTGGATAGGCAGAACGGCCGTTGCGGTACAAGCTATATTTATGTGTGTCTGTGTGTCCGTCACCTGCCCTCTATTTCCCCCAGAATGGATGTTTGTCTGTCCTGATGTCTGTGTGTCTGTTGAAGCTGCCAAAGGGGGGGTCTGGCCCTTGCCAGGCCCCCTCAGATTTGCTGGCTCATCTCTCCCGAGGGAGGGGAACCTCACGCCTCAAAGGAATTCTTTGTGGACGCAAAGGCTACGAGAGGTGGCTTTGGGGGGCAAAGAGCCAATTGGGGGCCTGTCTCACCTCTTACAGCTGCCCAGATGCCCCCCTCCCATGCCAGAGACCCAGGTCTGGGCCAATAAATGGTTCGATTTCTCTTGCTGCTGGTGGTTTTGTCTTTTGGGGGTGTAGAAAGACCCGGACCCTGAGGGCCCTGTGGCCAGGTTGGGTGGGGCGGGGGGACGGTAGCTGTTGCCTGGGCCACTCTGCCTTTGCTAGCCTTTCCCATTCCCTGCTTCCCACCTCAGCCCCTCCGCAGGAGCTGGGATTGCATCAGCTTCTGAGAAAACAGAGGTCAGTCTTGATTTCCCCCCCTGGGTGGCTGTCAATGCTGTCTGGCACCTCTCAGTGATTCATTCAGCCTGGGGGGCTTCACTGCTTGCCTTCAAAGAGACAGCTCTTGGGGGGCGGTGTCCCCCATCCCAGGCACATGCCCTTCCCAGGGAATTGGACGAGGTGTGAAAACTTCCGTTCCTCAGGAGGTAGGAGTAATTGGAAACACTTAAGGAGATGTGGATTCAGAGAGGTTAAGCGAGTTGCTCAGGGCTACACAGCCACGGCTCAGGGAAATGCCTGTCTAGATTTGACCCTGATAGGCTGATTCCAGCACAATCAGTGGGCTAGAGAGAAGCCTCTCGATCCCTTTTTTGCCATGGAAGGGCGGCTGCAAGCCTTCCCAGAACCAGGACAAAGCCAGATGGGATGCAGCTGGGATGGGTCCTTAACTGGGCTCCTGGGATGACATTTCCCTCCATTGCTTGGAGGTATAGGGGCCTCTGGCTCTTTTAGAGACATGTCTGGAACTTTTTTTCTCAGTACTGGGGAGCTGAACCCAGGGCCTCGCGTGTATTTTGCAAGTCTTCTACGGCTGAGCTGAACTCTTGGCGCTTAAAGAAACTTTTCTTTTCTTGAGATAGAGTCTCACTAAGTTGCGCAGGCTGCCTCTGGCCTCAAGCTTGTGATCCTCCTTCCTCACTGGGATCACAGGTGTGTGCGCGCGACCTCGCCTGGCCAGGTTGGGAACTTTATGGGGAATTCCAGGTGCCCAAGCCGAGGCCCTTCCCTAGCACCAGCAGCTCACGAGGACGAGGACAAGGACAGCCAGCGGGGGGTGGAGGGAGGAGGCAGACAGCAGACAGAGGCCCAGGGCCTGGTTGGAATTCCCCTTCTCTTGCGGTTCAAAGAGCCTCTGTTTGGGAACCTGGGGCCCAGCTGGGATTGGGGGCAGGGGGAATGAGGTTGGGGCATTGACATAGGTCAGGCCAGAGTCAATGAATTCGCCCCAATTATTTTGTAGAAGGCCGCTCATACCTCTTAGCTCCTCATCTGCTAGCACCTGGTAGCAAATTATACATCCATTTATCTGTCTCCCCCATTAGAATACAAGCAGCTTAGCCAGTCATGGTGGTGCACACCTGTAATCCCAGCACTCTGGAGGCTGTGGCAGGAAGATCAACTTGAGAGTTCAAGGTCAGCCTGGGCTACATAGCAAGTTCAAGGCCAGGCTGGGCTTTGTCTCAACAAAACAAAACAAACACCACAGACACTACCAACATAAAAAAAAATTAAAAAAACAGCTTAAAGATAGAACTGCACTTCTCTTATTCACCCATGTGTCTCTGGCATTTTAAACAGTATTTGGAGGTCTGGGGGTACAGCTCAGGCGTAGAATGCTTGCCTAGCATGCATGGGGCCCTGGGTTTGATTCCTGGTGCCACACACACACAAAGAAATAAATAAAAACACTAAATAATACTTGGCATGTTCTCACCCCAGGGCCTTTGCACATATTGTCCCCTTTTCCTGGAATGCTCACATGCAGCAGGCCCTCAATCAATATATGAAAGAACAAAAGCAAAAGCAAATGATGGCCGTTTCAGTGAGTGTTAAGTACTAACCAGATGGCTGGGGGTGTAGTTCAGGGGTACAGCGCACGCTTAGTCTGTGTGAGGTCCTGGGTTTCATCCCCAGCACCATCAAAAAATAAAAAATGAAAGTATAGAGCTGGGCACTATGGTGCACGCTTGTAATCCCAGCACTTGGGAGGCTAAGGCAGGAGGATCATGAGGTAGAAGGATCATGAGGCAGGAGGCTGGCCCTGGCTTTACAGCAAGGCTCTGTCTTAAAACCAACACAACAAAACAAACAAAAAAGTATTAGCCAGGAAGAACAGAACATAGAGGAAGCCACAGTTTAGGGGTGTGGGTAATATTTTAGATGGTGAGAGGAGAGAAAAATTTCTAGACCAAGTTGTATCTCGAATTGACGGGATAGTCCTTTGGAGCTAGCAATCATTACAGTAATAAAAACTATCCATGTAGGATACTGTTAGAAGCACTTTATAGCTGTTAACTCATGGGATCCTCAAAATAATCACACAGCATAGGAGGCACAGAGTGGTCAAGTCATATGGCCAAGGTCAAGAGGAACTTGGGTCTTCCTGATCGCAGAAGGAGCTGTGATCTGAACCTGGGTGGTCCTTAAAGATGGTGATCACCTCTAACCCTCCACAATCTCTGGGTCTGAAGATCCCATTTGCTGATCAACTCTTGCATCTTATAGCCTCGGATCACAGAGGATTTCTGCCTCTGTTTTCCTGAGGGAGGCTATTGGGGGACCTCAGACTCCCCCTGGAAGCAGCATTTAATATCCAGATTCTCAAGCTAGGCAGGCAGAGAGGCAAACTAAGTAGGTTTGGGCTGATCCTGGGAATGTACCTTGTTTTTTTTGAACCCAGGGCCTCTACCACTGGGCTGCACCCTCAGCCCATGTTCTATTTTTTATTTTGAGTCAGGGTCTTGCTAAGCTGTGCAGGCTCCCTATGTCCTGGAACTTGCGAGCCTCTTGCCTCTGCCTCCCGAGTGGCTGGGATTTAGGGCATGTGCCATGGTGCCAGCTTTTGTGTTGCTTGTTTGTTTGTTCGAGATAAGGTCTCGCTATGTCCCCTGGGCTGGACTGGAACTCTGAATGCAGCCCAAGGTAGTGTCAAACTCCTGTCCATCCTCCTGCCTCAGCCTCCCTAGCACACTACT
Organism: Pedetes capensis; assembly: GCA_007922755.1. Taxonomy (NCBI): domain Eukaryota; kingdom Metazoa; phylum Chordata; class Mammalia; order Rodentia; family Pedetidae; genus Pedetes; species Pedetes capensis. Next base: position 50,681 of record VMDO01005760.1, on the reverse strand, counting down.
TACCCCGCTCCGCTGAAAGGGGAGCAGGCGCTGCATGGGCTGGGAATGGAACCCTAGCCTCCTGCATGGCGGGAAAGAATTCGCCCGCCGAACCTCCGTTAGGCTAGGTCAAGGTGTTCGGAATTGGAACGGAAAAACGGGCTAAGAGAACCTGATGAGGGTTGGCGCATGCGCACACTACTACTATGATGTAATCCCGTGTAACTGTGATGTGATTGGACAATGGTGTTGGCAATCAGCCACTACTGTGTAAAAGCCTGAAGAAGCCCCTCTGCCAGCACTGGGTGAGTGGAGGGGACAGGCTGTGGCCAGGACGTGGAGAGGCGACGGGGCACACGAAGGGCAGTGGCTATGGGCAGTCGTACCACAGAGGCAACAGAGAGGAGCACCCTGGAATAAAGCATGGCACCCCTGTCTTCAGCTCCTGGAGCATGTTTTGGTTTCACTGTGGGCCCCAACATCCTTCCTTTGCTGAGGAGCCCGGCCTGGGTTCAATAACCACCTCTGCACCAACAGTTTGAACAACATTCTAGACTCAATGACAGCGTGGTCCATGAACACTTGAAATGTGGTTACCACGAGGCAGATACCGAATTTGACATTTAATTCAATTTAATGAATTTAAATGTAAGTAGTCATGTGTAGTCATTGGCTACACTGTTGCATTTTATTTTTATTTTTGCAGCGCTGGGCATAGGACCCAGGGCCTTAAGCATACTATGCAAGTACTCAACCACTGAGTTATACCTCTAAACGTTTGGGTATGGCACGATGCAGCACAGCTCTACATTCCGTATTTCTTCTTTTGGTTGCTTCAGAGCAACGCAACTCTTTTGCCCTCGTGCTACTGTTGCAAGAAAAACCTGGAAGTTCTACTGCTATCATGATGATGAACAGCCATTTCCCCATCTTGCTTCATAATTTGGGGGATATTTCTTTTCATTGTGTCGTCATGATTAGACTCTGTTGCAAATGATATAAAAGAAAGAATATTAGGGACTTCATTGGGACACAAATGAATATATAAAAGGGCATATATATATATATATATGTGTATATATATATATATATATATGTATATATATATATATATATATATATAAAAGGGCTTCAGCGGGCACCCTGGCACACTCCTGTTATTCCAGCCACTCTGGAGGCAGAGGCAGGAGGATCAGAGGTTCGAGGTCAGAGGCAGCCTGCGCAATTTAGTGAGATCCTGTCTCAATTTGAAAAATAGGAAGGGAGCCGGGCGCGGTGGCGCACACCTATAATCCCAGTGGCTCTGGAGGCGGAGGCAGGAGGATTGCAAATTCGAGACCAGAGGCAGTCTGCGTAACTTAGTGAGACCCTGTCTCAAAAAAACAAAGTAAAAAAAAAGAAAAGGGCTGAGGGTGCAGCTCAGTGGTCCAGTACTTGCAGAGCATGCAAGCGTGAGGCCCTGGGTTCAACCTCCAGTACCAAAAAATAAAGTAAAAAATAAAATAAAAATAAAATAAAAATAAATAAAATAAAAGGGCTTCAGATGAAATTGGTCCAGGCCAAGGAGGACGCATGCCCAGTCATTAATCATTTGGGCTCCTGTCCATCTACCACCCACTCATCCACCCACTCATCCACCTATCCATTCACCCAGCCATTTATTCATTCATACAAATGCTTCAATGAGTTTCTAAGAACAAGGCATTCTTTTACATAACCTCAATAAAATTACCCAAAGCAGGAAATCTACAAACCTTAATCAGATTTCACCAATTACCTCCTCACTGACCAGATCAGTTGTATTGAGTTGGCTTTTTCTACTGGAACAGTTTCTGCTGCTTTGTCTTTCAATGACCTTGATTTTTTTTTTCCCAGTACTGGATGGCAGAACCCAGGACCTCAGTCCTAGTTTGCAAATGCTCCACTCTGAGCTGCACCCCCCAGCTCCTTTTTATTTTTATCTTGAGACAGGGTCTTGCTAAATTACGCAGGCTGCCTCCAGCCTCAGACTTGCGATCTTCCTGCCTCTGCCTCTGGAGTGGCTGGGATGACAGGCGTGCGCCACCACCCTCCCTGTCTGACCTTGACGTTTTGCGGGGCAGGAAGATCTCAGAAGTCACATATAATTTTCACTCCATCCTGTCAAGAGGTGCCTGCCAACGATCAATCCTATCACTGACAATTGTTAATTTTGATCACTTGGAATCCCCCCCATGGTAGAAACAGATTTCTTTGATCATTGGACTAAGTCGGTATCGGCCAGGTTTCTCTACATTTAAGTAACTACTTCCCCTTTTGTGATTATTAAGTCTCTTGTGGGAAGGTATTTTGAGACTGCAACCATCCCATTATTCATCAGACTTTCGCTCTTTCATATCCATTCCTGTCTGAATCTGTTCTTACTCACGGGATATTTTGAAGGCAATCTGAGAGGTTAAATCATTTCATTTGCAAATACTCCCCTTTTTTTTAATCTCCAAAAGATAGCAACCCTTGAAACTATTCAACTATCTTACCGTGATCACACACCAAAGCTAGCAAATAGAATTAAAAGCTCTCCACGTGTCTCCATTTTCTTCTTTAGTATTTCGTTGGTTTAAATCAGAATCCAAACAAGGTCTCCACAGGGCATTTAATTAAGGACTCTGAATAATTGTTTAACGTAAGTTTGCTTTCCCCTTTATTCCCCCCACCCATTCATCCATCGGCCACCCATCCATTCATTTAAATACTTCACTGAGCTTCCTAACAAGGCATCCTTTCATATAACCTCAGTAAAATTAGCAGAGGCTGGAAAGCTAGAAATCTTAATCAGATTTTAGCAATTGTCTTGTTACTTGGTAATGCATTTGCTGAAGAAACCAGGTTGTTCTCCTTGGAGAGATTCCCATAGTTTGGTATTTGGCTAATGGCATCTCTTTATTTCATTTAACAAGCTCTTCTGCCCCTAATCAGATTTATATTTACATATATATTTATGAATCTATAGATTAATATACATATTTATAAATCTATAGATTAATATACATATTCATAAATCTGTAGATTAATATCTATTCATAAATCTATAAACTAATATGTATTTATAATCCATAGATTAATATATTTATAAATCTATAGATTAATATATATTTATAAATCTATATATTAGTATGTGTTTGTTGTTGTTATTAGGTTCGTCAGTTTGGGTCCCACACACACGGCAACCCTCACAGGGTTGTCAATGGCTGATTGTTTCAGGATTGCTTCGAGAGCAGATTGCCATATCCTTCTCCCATTTTGGTGGTGCTGGGGATCGAACCTGGGTCCTCAGAGAATGTGAAGCAGCACTCTACCAACTGGGCTAAACTCCAGCCCCATATATATATATATATTTATATATAAATATATTTTATACATATATAAGACTTATTTATGTATAAAGTATATATAAATATAGTTTTTGCTTCGATTCTCTCTAGATGTTGCTGGAAAGTACCAGCAGGAGGTGATGTCTGGCTGCCTCTTTCTTTTGCTGACAGCTAAGACTGATCTGGGGGTTTCAGATACCGTCCACCTGGCCACTCTGCCGGTTCTCCATTTGAATCTTCCCCAACGCTTTGATCATCTGCGCACGATCATCGCCTGGACCGTTCGCTTCCCTAGCAATCTTCCGAGGATTTCTAATCTGTCTTCCCAGCCTCACATCCTGCCCATTTCCCCATTTGTCTACAAAGCTGACATACTTTTCCAAATTTCAGACGGACAACCTCCGCTCCCCATCCCTGAATGTCGTATTTTAGAATGACGTGCAGTTTCCCTTGCCAAAGAAGAGAAATGAGGGACAGGTGGTTTAGCTCTGTTCATACAGTGCTTGCTCAGCATGCACTGAGGCCCTGGGTTCGAGTCCCAGCAAAACAAAAATAAAAAAATCAAATAAAAGAGAAATGAAGCTGGCTGGATGATTTCTTTTCAGCAGCCATTAATGGTGGAAGAGTGCTTACCACGGAGTTTGCTAAACCAGATGGTGGCGCATGCCTGCAATCGCAGTGAGGAAGGAGGCGGAGGCAGGAGGGTAGCAAATTCGAGGCCAGATACAGCCTGCATGATTTAGCAAGAACCTGACTCGAGAAAAAAAATGAAAAAGGGGCTGGGGGTACAGTAGGTCAGTGGTAGGACACTTGCACAATATGTGTAAACCCCTCGATTCAGCCCCCACTCCCAGTACCACTAAGAAAAAAAAGAAAAAAAGAAAGAAAGAAAAATCAGATATGAATCTCAAATCCAGCCCTTGATGACCCAAGTAGATTTGGGCCAGGTCAGCTGATGGCTCTGATCTGGTTGTACCATCTGGAAAATCGGTATGTTAATAAGAGGCTACTGATTCCAGCCTCAGCCCGGGCAGGGTGGCACATGCCTGTCATCCCAGTAACTCAGGGGGCGGAGGCAGGAAGAATGCAAGTTTTTGTTTTTGTTTTTGTTTTTGCCGTACTGGGGGTTGAACCCAGGACCTTGCGCTTGCATGCTCTGCAAGTGCTGGACCACTGAGCTGTACCCCCAGCCCTTTTTTTGTTAAACTTTTTGAGACAGGGTCTCGCTAAGTTACGCAGACCTCCTCTGGTCTCGCATGCACCACGGCGCCCGGCTTGGGAGAATGCAAGTTTAAGGTCACAGGCAGCCTGTGCAATTTAGCAAGACCCTGCCTCAGGATAAAAGAGTAAAAAATCGGGTTGGGGTTGCAGCCCAGGAGTGGAACACTTGCAAATCATGTGAGGCTGTGGTCTGAACCCCAAGCACTGCAAAATAAATTAATTAATAAAAATAATAATCCCAACCTCAAACGCAGGATGGTCCCACCACTTTGGGAATTGGTTTGGCAGTTTTGTTCATTTTGAACAAGGGCAAATATAAATTTACCACAAGACCTAGTAATTTGACTCCTGGTATCTAGCTACCTGGGCTGGGATTTAGCTCAGTTGGTAGAGTGCTGCTCTGCAGTCTCTGAGGTCCCGTGTTTAATTCGCAGCACCACAAAAATGGGAGAAGGACCTGGCAATCCACTCCCAAGGCAATCCTGAAACAGGCAGTCATTGAAAGCCCTATGAGGATCGCTATGAGTCAGATACCGACTGGATGGCACCTAACAGCAGCAGCAGCATCTAGCTACCTGGGAGAAATAAAACTGTATGTCTGCACAGAGACTGGTATGTAAAGATTCAGAACAGCATTATTCATGCTGTTAGGGACCATCAAGTGGAAGCCAATTCATAGCGACCCTATGTACAACACAATGAAACACTACCCAACACTGTGCCATGCACATGATCTTTTTCTGTTTGAGCCCATTGTTGCAGCCATTATGTTTCTTATCATTTTTGGATTGTGCTATATCAGTAAAAGGAGATCCCACAGGCTTTACTCCATTCCCATCACTAAGGCTGACTCATCTTTAAGCAGGCAACTCTTCCCCACTCATTTCTTGAATGCTTTCCAGCCTGGGGGGCTTGTTTTCTGTCACTATATTTGGCAGTGCTTCTCTGCTATTCATAGGGTCTTCAATGGCCATTTGCCTCGGGAGTGGACTGCTGGGTCCTTCTGCCTAGTCTGTCTTAGTCTGGAAGCTTAGCTGAAACCTGTCCACCATGAGAGCCCCTACTGGGATCTGAAATACTGGTGACACAGTTTTCAGCATCACAGCAACGTGCAAGCCCCCACAGCAGGACAAACTGACAGACACGTGTGGGAGCATTATTTATACTGCCTTAATATGAAAACAACTCAAAGCTGGGCGTGGTGGCGCACGTCTGTAATCCCAGCGGCTTGGGATGCGGAGCCAGGAGGATCACAAGTTCGAGACTAGAGGAAGTCTATGTAACTTAGCGAGAGCCTGTCTCAGGAAGTAAGGAAAAAAATAAAAGGACTGGGGGTGCAGCTCGGTGGTCCAGCACTTGCAAAGCATGCAGGCGTGGGGCCCCGGGATCAACCCCCAGTACCACAAAAAAAAAAAAAAAAGAAAGAAAACAACTCAAATGTCCACTAACTGGCAAACGATAAAATATATCCACACAATGGAATAGTACTCATCAATAAAAGAGAGTGATTGTACTTCCTCATATTTTAAAAAATCTTGAACTTTCACAGATAGACAGCTCATGAAAAAATACAGTTTCATGGGTCCTACCAAGACCCAGAGAATCTGATCCCAAGGCCCGGGACTCTGCATTTTCCCTCTGCACCACTCCTGGTGTGAACCACTTACGACTTACAGTTTTCTAAATGTTTCAAAAGGGCTGTAGGTGTGGTATTCAGAGAGAATATGGTCAGGATGAGGCTTGGGTGCTTTCTTTTTTTTGTGTGTGGTACTGGGGGTTGATCCCGGGGCCTCACACCTGCATGCTTTGCAAGTGCTGGAACACTGAGCTGCACCCCCAGCCCTTTTATTATTTTTTTTGCTTACTTCCTGAGACAGGGTCTCGCTAAATTACATAGACTTCCTCTAGTCTCAAACTTGCAATCCTCCTGGCTCCATCCCCCCAAGCCGCTGGGATTACAGACATGTGCCACCACGCCCAGCTAGGGTGCTTTCTTTAATGCCATTTTCATATGGATAAATCAGTGCTTCCCACTCAGGATGACCCTGGCCCCCAGCGGACATTTTTGGTGGTCCTGCCTGGGGACAGGCTTTGCTAGGACATTTAGCGAGCAGAGATCAGGGTTGCTACTCCACCCCCTACAATGCAGTGGCTGCCTCTTGTGACAAAAGATAACGTCGAGCTGGGCGCAGGGGCGCCTGCCTGGAATCCCAGAACCTCTGGAGGATCAGACAAGAGGATCAAAAGTATGAGATAGCCTGCATAACTTAGAAAGACCCTGTGTCAAGATAAAAAATTAAAGAGAAGGGCCGGCAGTGAAGCTCCGCCGTAGAGAGCTTGCGAAAGAGAGGGGCCGGGAGTGAAGCTCAGTGGTAGAGAGCTTGCAAAGGTTGCGTGGGGCCTAGGGCTGAAGTCCCCCAGTACCCCAAAAACAGCAACAACAACAACAACGAAAGCCTCAGTCCCTAATACCAGTCGCCCCCAAGCTGAGGAATCCTGGGCTGAATGAATGGTGTGCCTTTCTGCCTGTACCTCTCTGCTCTGGTGGTTCAGGGTTGCCAGTCCAAGGCCGGGGAAGGGGGGGAAACTTCTAGAACCATCCCCAATACCCTGATTGGAGAGTCTAATCCCTAATCTTTGTCAGGTAGTCTCAACAACCCGGCAATTGCCTTTGGTGAATCAGTTGTGGTTAATTGGTGGTCATTTTAGAGACAGAAGGCTCCCCCACGTGAAAATCCTCTAGATTAATCGCAAGGGTGGGCCCAGCCCTATTTCTAGCCCCGCGGAGGAGGGAGGGAGACTTTCTTTGCCCTTTGGGATCGGATGCTGTGTGTTTTCACGCTGTTCTCCAGAAGGTGAGAGAACTTTACCCAGTGTTTCTCTCTGGGGCTCCAGTGAAGAATGGGCTTGGCAGGCAGGCAGGCAGGCAGGAGAAAGAGGCCTGGGGAGAGCTAAAGAAGGAAGTGTATGGGCATAAGTGAGCTGGGAAGAAGGGAAGCTCATTCTTAAAGTGGATGAGGAAAGTGAGGAGTCCTGGTGATGGACATACACAGAAGTATGTGACGTGCGGTTGTTGTTAGGTGCTGTTGAGTAGGGTCTGACTCATAGTGACATGATGTACAACAGGATGAAACACTCCCCGACACTGTGCCGTGCCTCTCACTGTCAGTGCGTCTCTGCTATTCATACGGTTTTCAATGGCTGGTTGTTTTGGGACTGTTTCAGGAGTGGATTGCCAGGTCCTTCTCCAATTCTTTTTTTTTTTTTTTTTGGCGGCACTGGGGGTTGAACCCAGGGCCTCATGCCTGCATGCTCTGCAAGTGCTGGACCACTGAGCTGTACCTCAGCCCTTTTTTTTTTTTTTTTTTTACTTTTTGAGACAGGGTCTTGCTAAATTACACAGACTGCCTCTGGTCTCGAACTTGCTATCCTCCCGCCTCCGCCTCCTGAGCCGCTGGGATTACAGGCGTGCGCCACCACGCCCGGCCCCTTCTCCAATTCTTGAGGTGCTGGGGATTGAAACCAGGGCCTCAGGGTGCAGAGCAGTACTCTATCAACTGAGCTAAAACCCAGCCCCACGTGATACCGTTGTTGTTGTTGTTGTTGTTGTTAGGTGCCGTCGAGTCGGTATCCGACTCATAGCGACCCTCATAGGGTTTTCAATGGCTGAGTGCTTCGGGATTGCCTTGGGAGTGGGTTGCCAGGTCCTTCTCCCATTTTTGCAGTGCTGGGAATTGAACTCGGGGCCTCAGAGACTGCAGCGCAGCGCTCTACCCACTGAGCTAAATCCCAGCCCCACGTGATACCATAGGCACACTTATATCTGGCTCCTTAATGTTTCTGCGATGCATCTCTGTTTTTGTGTGGCGCTGTGGAGTGCTCATTTGTGAGGCTGCGTGGCGGGGTTTGGCAAAGAACAGCCTGCAGGCCAGATCTATCTAGTAGTCTGGCCAGTAAGTTAAGAAGTGTTTTCCTGTTTTATCTGTTTATTTATTTATTATTTCTATTATGTTTTGTTTCTTGGTTCTGGGGGATTGAATCCAGGGCCTTACCCATGCTAGGCAAGTGTTCTACTGTGGGGCTGAACCCCAGCCCAGTTTTCTTCTTCTTTTTTCTTCATCTTGAGACAGGATCTTGCGAAATTATGCAGGTTGCCTCTGGCCTCAAACTTGTGATCCTCTTGCCTCCCCATCCTGAATTGCTGGGATTGCAGGCATGTGTTACCATGCCTGGCTTGTTTTTCAGTTCTTTCCTTTTTTTTTTTTTTTCCCCTAGCCACTGGAAAAAAAAATTAAAAGAAAAAATCAAAGGCAAAAATCAAAAGGAAAAACTCTTCTGAAGCACGCGGGAGTGATATGGATTTGGAGATATTTTTTAGTGTTCATAAATAAGGTTTTATCGGTACCTAGCTATGCCCACTCACTCAGGTATTATCTGTGGCTACCTTTGACCAGCAAGGGCCCGGTTGGTAGTTGTAACGGAGACCACAGGGCCAGCAAACCCTAATATGTTTGCTCTCTTCATGACCCCTAGTTATGGTGTTCCATTGTGTGAATAAGTAACCGTTTGTGTCCTCTATCCCAATTTGCTTGGTCTTCAGCTTTTGGCTACTGTGAATAAACTGCTCTAAACGTTTTTGTCCATGTCATCGGTGAATAAAGTGCCCCAGGTGTGGAAGTGCTGGGTCTTAGGGTGGAAGTACATTTAACTCTAGTAGAGTTTCCCCAATTGGCTTCCGAAGTCGCTCTACCATTTAGGATTCTGAGTGTCATGGAGGAGTTCTGGTCTGGGTAACTCTTCACATTTTCTTTTTTAAAACAAACAAACAAAAATCCCCAAAAAACAAGTACAGGATGGCTCAAAGTGTCTGTGTGTGCACATGTGTGCGTGCAAGAGGGAGAGGTAGTACTGAGGCTTCATTTTGCTTTTCCCTGGTGACTAAGGAACTTAGGCAGCTTTCCAGATGATCCTCGTTCATGTCGGTACCCTTTTTTTGTAATGTGCCTGTTTGACTCTTGTCTGCTTGATAAAAAGAAAGGGACCAGCTGCCTTTTATTAACTTGAAAGCGTTCTGGATGTATTGTACACAAAGTCCTTTGTCAGGCCTTTGCGCTGCCTTGGGGGTTGGATTTACCCCAAAGGGCACTGAGAAACCATTCAGGTGCGTTCAGTGCTGTAGGTAGGTGGTGTCCCAAGCAGGTTTGGGTTGTGATGGCCTTCTCCTACTAGTTGGAGACCCTAGAGGAACAACCTGGGTTGGGAAGAAGGCCGAGCTGGCATCCAGGAGAAAGGCAAGAAAGACTTGGGCTGGAGAGGTAGCCCTGGAAGGGCAGATCAGCTAAGTGACTCAAGGGCTTTTTAGTGTAAAACCTGCAAGAGCTGGCAGCCAGCCACTTGTGATTCCGGACAGAGAGCCCTTGGGGTGGTCAAGGGCCCCGGGAGGAGGTGGCAGCTGTGCCTGGCACACTGCTAGAGGCTTCGTTTCTCCGGAATGGATTCCTGGCTTGGGCAAGTCACCTGAAGCTGGGCAGAGAGGGTTGTTGTTGTTGTTGTTTGTTGTTGTTGTCATTGTTCCTATGGAGGCGGGGTAGCCAGGCTGGCCTCTCCCTCCTGATTGCCCCTGCCCCGACCTCCTGAGGCTGAGGTTCCACATGGGCACACCGTGCTCAGCTTAGAGTGTTGGAGGACTATTCTAGGTCAGCGTGCTGAAGTGTCCCTGCTGCCTTGTTGACGCCTGCGGCTGTGGCCCAGAGCCTCTCTGGGGTGACTCAGCTCTAACCTTCTGACTGGGGCTTAGGACATGCGGTCATCCCTCCTCTGGCCCTCATACCATATTTGGGCTGCTTGGACCTCGGTCAGGCTGACCTGTGGCCCAGCTGGAGGCGGGAACGTGGTCTGGGAAGCGGGGGGCTCGGACCCGACAGGCCTTTCTTGGGGGGTGTGTGGTGAGCGGGACTTTGGACCTGGAGAGGTAGAAGCAGAGTAAATACTCAGACGCTGCCTCTGGTTCCTTCAGGTTCTGGCCACTTCTGCCACGGATGGGCCCCTTCCTAGGCTGGGGGAGGGCTCTATGGTGGTCCCACAGGTAACCTGGGGGAGCCCTGGAGCTATCAGCATCCCAACCCCTGTCCCATGGCCTGGTGCTGCCTGTCTGTCTTTCCTCCTTTCTCTCCTTCCTTCTCTTCTCTTTCCTCCTGTGCTGGGGAGGGAACCCAGGGCCATAAGCCATAATCCATGCAACACAATAACCCCAGCACTCGGGAGGCTGAGGCAGGAAGATCATGAATTTGAGGGCACAGGCAGCCTGGGCAACTTAGCAAGCCCCTGTCTCAAAACAAACAACAAGAACTGGGGCCAGGGATGCAGCTCAGTGCTTGAGTGCTCGCCCAGTTTGCATCAGAGCCTGGATTCAACCCCTCAATACAGAGGAGGGGATCCTGTGAAAGGAATCCAGGGGCTCTTGCAGGCTAAGCAAGCACTCTACCACTGAGCTGCACCCCTGGCCCTTTGTGTTTTCTTTCTTTCTTTTTTTTTTTTTTCTTTTTCTCTTTTGTGAGATATTTCTAATGGCCAGGTGAATGGACCAAGACAGGTAACGGAGGGACTGGAAACAGACCTACTTTTGCAGTCTGATCCGGTTCGGTTCTCAGTTTCCCTCTGTAATTATACTGTTGCGGGACAGGAAACAGCTTTATTACCTGCCAACCTTGTGTCTGCATCAGTCTTTCCCCAGGCTGTCCCTATTGATTCCCCCAGTACCTGTATTCCTTTGGGAGGCTGAAGACTTGTAAAGCTTATCCACAAGGCCTGAGGGCCAAGTCTGGCCCACCACCTGCTTTTGTTAATAAAGTTTTATTGGAAAGTAGCCCCTCCTGTTCATTTACATATGGTCTATGGCTGTTCTTGGACTATGATGTCAGACCTGAGTAGGTGCAGCAGAGAATGTGTGGCTCATAAAATCTCAAATATACAGGTGGTCGAGGTGGCGCACACCTGTAACCCCAGCAACTCGGGAGGCGGAGGCAGGAGGATCACCGGATCTAGGCCAGATGCTGCCCTTGTAACTTAGTGAGATCCTGTCTCAAAAAGTAAAAAATGGGCTGGGGGTGTGGCTCGGTGGTAGAGTGCTGGCAAAGCAAGCATGAAGGCTGGGCACAGCAGCTCATGCCTGTAATCCCAGTAACTTGGGAGGTAGAGGCTGGAGGATCACGGGTTTGAGGCCAGGGGTAGCCTGTGTAATTTAGTGAGACCTCATCTCAAGGCAAAAAAAATAAGGGGGCTAGGGGTGCAGCTCAATAGTAGAGCACTTGGCAAAGTATGTGCAAGGCCATGGGTTCAACTCCCAAGTACCACCACCAAAGAAGGGGAAAAAATCCTCAAATATTATTTGGTCCCCTATGGAAAAATTTTACCAACCTCTGCTCTAATGGGACAGAGTAGATAAGCATTTCTGGCCGTGCGGTATGTGCTGTGAAGAAACAGCATAATTGAATAGAGTGGCTGGAGGGTAAAAGGTTGCTTCAGGGGGACTGAGGAAGCCATGCTGTGCAGGCAACTTTGGGCAAGTGTGCATTTTCCAGAAGAGTGGTCTGGGCAGAAATGATAGAGGCAAAAGCCCTGGGCCATGCAGGCTTGAAAGGGTCCATGTGGGTCAACAAAGCTGGTGCTCAGTGAGGGGGGAGGATGAGGTGTTTTCAGGCAGGACGCTGAAGCTGGAATAAAATGTTTTAGGTTTCCTTTCAAGAGCAATGGGAAGCTTTGGAAGATTTTTAGCAGGGGAGAAGATGGCATGTTCTTTTCTTTTTTTTTTCTTGCTACAGTGGGAAGGGGCTAGAGACTCCATGGGGCATTTGGGAGATAAGGAAGGAGTCTCCTGGTATTAAGACCCTGTGAGTGATTTTTGGCAATCTGGGCCAGAGCGGCAGCAGAGCAGATGAGCAGAAAGACTTTGGTTGAAATGTATGTGCGTATGTATATATTATATTATATTATAATATAATATTTTTCCCCCAAGCACGAGGCAATGGAGGTTGCTCACAACTTGAAGGGGGCCCTTGGGCAAATCTTTTCAATGTTCCTTATTGACCCCATCTGTAAGATGAGCTGAGCCTTCCCTTGCCTGCAAGGGTGAGAAAAGCAAACCTACCAAATTGGGCGAGGTGACTCGCACATGCAGTCCGGGCAATTTGGGAGGCTGGGGAAGGAGGATCATGAGTTTGAGGCCAGAGGCAGCCTGTGCAACTTAGCAACTGCCTCAAAACAAAAAATAAAGGGGTTTAGGGGAGCAGATCGGTAGTAGAGCACTTGGAAAGTTTGTGCAAGGCCCTGGGTTTGACCCCTAAGTACCATGCCCTCCCCAAAAAGGCTACCTGGGAGGAAGTCCCTGGTAAAACAGCTGCTGGGCCGGGAGCAGAGCTCAGTGCTAGAGCGCCTGCCTAGCACACATGAGGTCCTGTGTTTATCTCCAGCAGCTGCTTTCTCTTGAGCTAAGGCCCCTCAACAGGGGATCTAGGCACCTGTCTCCGCTCCCTTCACTACAGGAGCCCCTCTTCTCCCAAGGGGCACTAGGGGCCCACATGCTAGGTTCTGACAGGTCTGTGGGTCTGAGTCTCCCTCTGCTGAGACCCTCTCGATATACGTCCTCCTGGTTCTGCCTCTTTCTCTCTCCCCCTAATGGTGTCGCTGTGGCCACTATGGGCAGGACAGCTGGTCAACCCTGGGGAAACCATTTTGCATGTGAACTCTGGACTAAAGACAGAGATTCCTGGTCCCTCCTGCTGATTGAGTCCATGATCTTTATTTTGTGACAGAGTCTCATGAGGCCCAGGCTGGCCTCAAACTCAAGATCCTCCTGCCTCAGCCTCCTCAATGCTGACATTATTGGTGAGGTCACTACACCTGGTCAGTTTATTTTCTTACTTCAGTTAAAGATAGATTCTATGATTCTTTTTTTTCTTTTTGAGGGGGGTACCACGATACTACCCAAGCTGGCCCTGAACTCCTGGGCTCGAGATCCTCCTGCCTCAGCTTCCCAAGTACGTGGGACTATACAGGTGTGCTATGGCATCCTGGCTCCCATCTTAACACCTTTTTATTATTTCTGGTGGTGCTGGTGGTAGAAGACAGGGCTTGCACGTGCTATATACAATCAGAGCTGCATCCCCAGCCCTCAGCTATGTGCTAAGTGTATATTCTGGTAGTGTTGGCTATGTGCATATGACTGTGCAACAGATTTCTGGAAACTTTATCTTTTAAAACTGAAACTCTATATCCATTGAACATTTCCCCTTTTCTCTCTCCCTCCTATCTTCAGGAACTACCGTTCTGCTTTGTATTTCTAAGTTTTTTTTCTTTTTCTTTTGTGGTACTGGGGGACTGAACTTCAGGCCACTCCACCATGAAGCTGCATCCCCTGTCCCTCACTTTTATCTTGAGTCAGGGTCTCACTAAGGGATGCAGGCTGCCTCTGGCCTAAAACTCTTGATCCTCCTGCCTTCCCCTGCCAAGGTGCTGGGATGACAGGCATGGGCCATGGTGACTTGGTGTTTGTAAGGTTTTTGATTCCTGGGTAGCTTGTGTAAGAGGAGTCATGGATTTGTCATCTTGTGACTAGCTTCTTTCACTCAGCATAACTTCCCCAAGTCTCATCTGGGTTGTAGCATATGACAGGGTTTCTGTTTTTCTCTGAGACAGGGTCTGGCCATGTAATTTGGGCTGGCCTTGAACTTGCCATGTAGCCCAGGCTGGCCTGGAATTCTCAATCTTCCTACCTGGGCCTCACCAGTGCTAGGATGACAGGTGGGAGCCACCATGCCTGGCTTAGGATATATATACATTATATATCTCCTATGTAGCTCAGTTGGTAGAGTGCTGCGCTGCAGTCTCTGAGGTCCCGAGTTCAATTCCCAGCACTGCAAAAATGGGAGAAGGGCCTGGTAATCCACTCCGAAGGAAATCCTGAAACAATCAGCCATTGAAAACCCTATGAGGGTCGCTATGAGTTGGATACTGACTCGACAGCACCTAATAACAATATATATGTTCTTTTTGTTTTGTTTTGTTTTTTTTTTGGTGGTACTAGGGATTGAACCCAGGGCCTTGCGCTTGCATGCTCTGCAAGTGCTGGACCATTGAGCTGTATCCCCAGCAATTTTTTTTGAGACAGGGTCTCACTAAGTTATGCAGACTGCCTCTGGTCTCGAACTTGCAATCCTCCTGCCTCCGCTTCCCAAATTGCTGGGATTACAGGCATGTGCCACCATGCCCAGCTTTTTTTTTTTTTGAGATAGTGTCTTGCTCTGTAGTCCAGGCTGGCCTTGAACTTGCATCGATCAACCTGCCTTAGCTTCCCAAGTGCTAGGATTATAGGAGCTCAGCACCACGCTTGGTTTAGGATTTCCTTTTTAAGGCTGAGTGACACTCCATAGTCTACAGGCCTCATTTCTGTTATCCATTTAACTGTCGATGAGTATTTGGATTGCTCCCACCTCTTGGTTATTGTGAATAATGCTGTAATGGAGTCGGGTGGACAAATATCCCTTCAAGATCCTGCTTTCAAATCTGTTTTTTTTTTTTTTTTCCAGTACTAGAGGGTTGAACCCAGGGCCTCATGTATACTTTGTAAGTGCTGTCCCATAGGGCTGCACCCCAGCCTCTTTTTAAAATTTCTTCTCTTGGGACAGGGTCTCACTAAGTTACACAGGCTGCCTCTGGCTTTAAACTGCAGATCCTCCTGCTGAATTACTGGGATTATGGATGTGCCCCATCGGGCCCTTCTGTTCTCAAACCTTTTGACTCTATACCCAGATGTGGTATTACTGGATCACATTCTATTAATTTTTTGAGAGACTTCCATACTGTTTTTCCATCTTCCATACTGTGTAGTAGCTATACAACTCCACCCACAGTGCCCAAGCGTCTTTAATTTCTCTCCATCTTTACCAACATTTTACTGCCAGTGGCCACCCTAACAGATATGAGGTGATGTTTCCTTGTGGGGTCCCCCACCCCAGTTCTGTGGGAATCCAAGGCCTTGCATACGCTAGGCAAGTGTGCTACCGCCAAGGTACATCCTAGCCCTTATTTTTGGGGGGACAGGGTCTCACTAAGTGGCACAGGCTGCTTGGGACCTTAAACCTGGAATCTTCCCACCTTAGCCTCCAAGTACTGGGGTTACAGGCCCTAGGCCCAGTACAATTCTTTACAAATTCCAGATATAAATCCTTTATCAGATAGTTTTCAAATATTTCCTCCTATCCCTGAAGGTTGCCTTTCCACTGACTTCCTTTGTCACGTAGCCTGGTGTTTTTTGTTTACTGAGATAGGATCTTGCTCTGTAGCCCAGGAGGGCTTGAACTTTGTGATCCTCTTGTCCCAGCCTCCTCAGTGCTGGGCCTACAGGTGTGCACCCCCATGCTCAGCTTGGTGTTTTTAAGTTTGATGTTGGCCCATTTTCTTAGATGGTGGGTCTAAGTGGTGGGCTTTTCATTCTCTAAGTTTTTAATGTTTTAAAAAACCTGCTGTATTGTGGGGTTGAACCCGTGGCCTCATGCATGCAAGGCAAGTGCCCTACCACTTAGCTGCACCCCAATCCCTTTAGAGACAAGGGATCCCTGAATTGTATAGAGTGCCTCTCGCCTCAAACTTGTGATCCTCTTGCCTCAGCCTATCAAGTTGCTGGGATTACAGGCATACACCATGGTGCCTGGCGCAACTTCATTCTTTTACGTGGGGATAGCCAGTCTTTCCCACACCTCTATATTTTTTGCAGTACTTGGGGGTTGAACCCAGGGCCTTATGCATACTTAGCAAGTGTTCTGCCACTGAGCTACACCACTAGCCCTTTTTTTCCCTTTGTGTTGAGACAGGGTCTTGCTAATTGATACAGGCTGCCTCTGGCTTCGAATGTGCAATCCTGCCTCAGTCTCCTGAGTCACTGGGATCACAGGAATGCGCCACCACACCCAGCCTTCCCCATACCAGTTCCTGAAGAGATAGCCCCTTTCATTGGGCTGGGATTTAGCTCAACTGGTAGAGCGCTGCTCTGCAGTCTCTGAGGTCCTGAGTTCAATTCCCTGCTTGTGCATTGGGCTGCGATTTAGCTCGGTTGGTAGAGCGCTGCTCTGCAGCCTCTGGGGTCCGGAGTTCAATTCCCAACATCCCCACAATGGGAGAAGGATACTGCAATCCACTCCCAAGGCAATCCTGAAACAATCAGCCATTGGAAACCCTATAAGGGTCCACTGAGTTGGACACAACTCAGTGGCACCTAACACCAATCCTCTCATTGTGCCCTGCTATTTCCTTTCTTCACTTAGTCTGTCGATTCCCCACCCCGCCACCACCTTTCTAGCGTACCAGGGTCTTGTATAGCCCAAGCTGTTCCTGAACTGGAGACCCTCCTGCCTCAGCACTCCAAGTGCTGTGATCAGCAGACCCTCCTGCCTCTGCACTCCAAGTGCTGGGATCACAGGCTAGCGCCACCCGACCTGTGCTTCTGATCAAATAGACTGTGGAGGTGGTCCCCAGCCTCTCTACACCGCAGGTTCCCCAGGGTGGTAGCTACTAATCTCCCGAATTGGGTGCCAAGTCACCCCTGATCTACAGATGCGCACACTGAGGCTGGGTTGACCCCTCACCAGCTCATATTTTTTTGAGCAATCACATGAAGATGGGGTGGAAAGGCACAGGCCACTAGCTCGGGGGCTCACATGGTTCCATCACCCCCTAGAGCGCCCCGATGCCTTATCTTCAGAGTGCCTGAAGAATGAATGAATGTCCCGAGGTGCAGCAGGCCCCCCTCGCGGGCACGGACGAGCCCACTGCTCAGCGCCAGGAGGGGGACGCGCGCCCGCCTCGCGCATGCGCAGCCGCGCCGCGCCGCCCGCTTGCCCACACGTGGTACCGCCTCGCGCTACATGGTGCGCCCGGCCGCCCCCCGCGCCCGAGTCGGGGTGGTACGCGCTGCCTCCGCTATCTGCCCCTCCCAGTCGCTTTCCGCGCGAAAAGCCGGGGCCTCCTGTGCCACTGGGGCGTCCGCTGCCGCAGCCTCCGCGATGCCGGCCCGTACCGCTCCGGCCCGAGTGCCCGCGCCGGGCGCGCCGCGCACCCCGCTGCCCGACGATGTGCGCCGGCGGTAGGTGCCCGGGAGGGGATCGCGAAGTCGGGGTGCGCGACTAGGGCTTCGGGGAGAGCGGTCGATGCGGAGGTGGGTGGGGGGGCCGCTCGCCCTCCCGGTGGCCCCGCGGCCGCTGACAGCCGGGCGCGCATGCGCGGGGTGGCGCGGCCGGGCGCGCGGCGGTGGTTGGCGCTGGCACCGTGGCTCTTCCGGTGGCGCGCGTTGCCCTGGCCGTTTGGCGCCAAAATGGGCCGAGGCCCTTCGCGGCTCCCCGGTGACTAGGAACGGGCAAACGGGGCCCCTCAAAGAAAGTCCCCCCCCCGCGAGATAGAACGAGTGTGGGGTTGGTTCCCAAGAAAGGTCCCGTCCACCACCCCCTCCCGATCACCTCTTCTTCCGAGCAGCCACAGGGCTGACATCCCCCCCTGGTCGCGCAGGAAGCGGGCACCCAGCGGCCCCTGGGTACCCCTCGGTCCTGGAACTCTTGCCGCCACTTCCGGTGTCCGGCCAGATCCCCGAGGAGGGGGAGACGTGTCTCAGATCGTGGAGGAGGCGTGGGTGTCCCCTGGGCGATCCTGGTCGTGGTGATGTCCAGAGATAGGCAGCGCTGGTTGCGGGGGCCCGGGGGGCCCCCATGGCTGCTGCGGGCTCAGCTTGGCGAGCCTTGTCTTCCACCGCATCGCCGGGGCCTGCGTGGTCCTCGCCCCACCCGTGGAAGGTGGCGTCCTGAAGGAGCTGCCACGGGCAGCGCGTGGTCACTGTGTGGGCCGAACGGTGTCTCCTATAGTAAATCTCTGCCCACCATCATCGGGCATCGGGGCAGAACCCGCTGCCCTGACCAGCGAATGTGCAGGGAGGACGGCTAATAGGCCCCCCTTCATTCTAGCAGAGCATGCCCCTCTCTGGGGCATCTGTCTGTAAACAAGGGGTTGGCGGGAAGACTGGTCTGTCCCCTTGTTCCGGCAGGACATCATTTCATCCCTGGAAACTTGGTCCACATGAGGTGTACATAAGTCATGGGACCCCTGACCAGGCCTGGACACTGGCGGTGGGGGATTTGTGAATCTGCTTTTGCCGTTTCTGTTTCTGTGGGCTTGCTCACTGTGGTGCCAGGCGGGTACTGATCTGGGCTCTGGGGATGCAGTAGGGACGGAGATTTGAGTCAAACTCCTTTCTCTAAAATTTATTAACTTTATTTTTTAGGGGCGGGGGTTTAGCTCAGCTGGTAGAGCGCTTGCTCTGTGCTTTGAGGCCTTGGGTTCGATCCTAAACACCACAAAAATGGGAGAAGGACCTGGTAGCCCATTCCCGAAACGATCCTGAAACGATCGGCCATTAACAACCCTATGAGTAGCAGAGAAGCACTGACAATGGTGCTGGGCATGGCCCGGTGCCGGAGAGTGTCTCGTTGTTGTTCATAAGGTTGTTATGATTTGGACCCAACACCTAACTATTGTTAACCTGAGGATTGAGCCCAGGGTGCTCAGCGTATGGTAGGCCAGACCAGTGTTCTACCACTGAGCTACCCCTCGCCTCTTTTTCTTCTCCTTTATTTGCAGTACTGGTGAGTTGAACCTAGGGCCTTATCCATGGTGGACAAGGGCTCTACTCCTGAGCTACACCCTGAGCCCCACTTTTTAAAACTTCGAGGCAGGGTCTTGCTAACTTGCTCAGGCTGCTTCTGGCATTGAATTCAGTCTTCCTGTCTCCGTCTCCCAAGTCGCTGGGGTTACGGGTGCTTTGTCACTGTGCTTTACTTTTTTACTTTGAGACAGGTCTTGCTAAGTTGCCCAGGCTGGCCTTGAGCTCCCCAGTCCTCCTCCCTTGGCTTCCGAGTGGCTGGAATGGCTGGGATGTACCACCACACTGAGTCCGAACTTTTTCTTCTTAGGTACTACGGGGTTGAACCCGGGGCCTCACATATCCTTTGCAAGTGCTCTACCACTGAGCTGCAACCCCAGCCCCATTTTTAACTCTTATCTCAAGACAGGGTATCACTAAGTTACTCAGGCTGACTTTGGCCTGGAATTCGTGATCCTTCTGCCTCCACTTCCCCAGTTACTGCTGGGATGACAGGCATGCGGCACTGTGCCTGGCTTTTTTTTTTTTTTTCCTTAATGTTTTTTTTTGTGCGGCTAACGACTGAACTCTGAGCCTCCTGCATGCTAGGTCTACCTCTGAGCTACATCCCTAGCCCACAGAAGTGCAGAATTCTGTCAGTTTCCCCTGTCTGCTGCCCTTCCACCCCAGGAGTCGAGGGTTCTTTCAGGGAATGTCAAAGCAGGTTTAATTTGTTCATTGTACCTCCAGCTTGACCCATAACAGTCTTTGAGACCCTAAAGACCCTGAGGCTTTCGGGTGTGGACTTTCCCCTGTAAAGCAGACAGGACTTAAACACTGATTGTCCCAGCTGCCTTAGCACAGCTGATTAACAACCTTTGGAATTACGACAGCTTTCTTATCTGCTTGACGCTTTGTGATTAGATTAAGCAAGGTCTTGAAGCCTTAACTTTATTTCTGTGGCTGCTACTAAGTAGATAGAGTCAAACTTATCTTTTCCAATCCTGCCCCTCTGCGGTAGGATTCTAGAAGTGCAGACCAGGAGGGATCAAGTCCCCTTACTAGCTGTGTCACTAAGTCATTTTAGTCCAGCAGTCCCCAACCTCTTAGGCACCAGGGACTGGTTTTGTGGAGGACAATTCTTCCGTGGACTTGGAGGGGGATGTGGACGGTCTTGAGATAGGAGCCAGAGAGGAGAGGCTGTAAATAGAGCTGAAGCTTCGCTCGCTTTCCTCCTGCTATGCAGCCTGGTTCCTAACAGGCCACAGAGCAGAACTGGTCTACTGCCCAGGGGTTAGGGACCCTGATCTAATCCCTCAGTACCTCGATGCCCCATCTCTTTTGTTTTCTCACGGTGCGGTGCTAGGGGTGGAACCCAGGGCCTTGCTCACGGCAGGCACACACTCTACCGCTGATACGTCTCCGACCTTTGATGCCCATTTGTAAAATGGGGCTGGGGCTCCCCACTCCACAGCCAGATTAGGCAGCCTAACTGAGCTTCTAGTATCGGTGTGTAAGGGCGTCCTGCCAGGAGGTCTTTGTCACTGGGTGCCATGTGGCTCACGCGGTACAGATGTGCAGATCTGCTGTCCAGGCAGGTGTTAATGTGGTTATATGTTCTCTGTGGCGTCAGTCTGCTTTTCATTCCAACCCTGCTTGGCTGGCCGGCTGCTGCTTTTCCTTTTTAAGACAGTCTCCCTATGTAGCCTAGGCTGGCTTTGAACTTGTGATCTTCCTTGCCTCCGCCTCCTGAGTGCTGGGATCAGAGTCTTGTTCTTGATGAGACCCTTTTCTCTTAAGGCTTTTTTTTGGGGGGGGGAAGGGCGTTGTTGTCCCCCAGTGCTGAGGTTAGAACCCAGGGCCTCACACATAATAGGCATGGGTACCGCTGAGCTGCACTCCCAGCCCATTATCTTGCTTCTCAATTCTTAACACCCTTGCCTTTCAGGAGCTGTGTCCTCCCAGGGAACCTTTCTTCCCCCCTGCTTCACTTTTCTTCCTTCCCAGTCCTAGATTCTTGCCTCTTCCAGTCTTAGAACCACTTACAAGAATCGGGTGCCACTGGAGAATAGAAGGGTACCTCTGGTTTGGCTTTTATTTTTTCTTTTTGTTTGAGATAGGGTCTCCCTACATAGCCCAGGCTTGTAGGGAGACCCTATCTCAAACTTGTGATCCTCCTGCCTCTGCCTCCCAAATGCTGGGATTATAGTTGTGTATCACCACACCTGGCTTACCTCTACTTTTGGGCCTCTCTTGAGCCAATTTTTCTTTTTGTTTCCCCCAGTACTGGAGGGTTGAACCCAGGGCCTCTGGCTTGTAGGCAAGTGCTCTTCCTCTGACCTGCACCCCACGTCCCTTTGTATTTTTTGAGATAGGGTCTTGCTAGGCTGTGCAGGCTGCCTCCGGCCTCAAACTTGGCTATCCTGGCTCAGCCGCCCAGATCTGCTGGCACTTCGGGCATAATGCTTGCATGGCATGCACAGGGGCCTGTGTTCCATCCCCGGAACAGCAAAAAATGCATAACTGCCACTCACTGCCAAAACGTACAGCCTATATCCTCTACTCTGTCCCCCACCAGAAAGTTTGCAGTTACCAATTCTTAGTTTTCAGTTGCTGTCATTCCAAATCAACACAAACTCGGGAGCTTCAATCAATGTACCCTTTATTTTTTATTTATTTTTATTTGTTTTTTATTTTTTTATTAAAGAAATCTTTCCATGCTACGAGCAGAACCCATGGCCCCAGCTTGTGATCTCCACAGGACAACACCTTCAGGCCAAAACACTGACGTTTATCTCACAGGTCTATAGGTCAGAAATCCTGCTTGGGTCTCATGAGATGGGAATTAGGGAGTCCAGAGGCACTGTCCCTTCCTGGAGCCTTGAGGGCCGCATGATTCACGCGCTCCCTGCAGCGCTGGCGAAACTCACCTCCTTGCGATTGCAGGAATCAAGGTCTTAGGTCTCATTTCCTGGTGGCGCTGAGCTGAGGTCACTTGGCAGCAGTGTCTCGGGTTGTGTAGACTCGGGGTTCAACCCTCAAGGACTGTGCCACTGAGCTGCACTGCCAACCCGTTTTTTTTTTTTTTTTTTGGTCTTGAGACAGGGTCTCGCCAAGTTCTGCAGGCTGCCTCTAGCTTCAAGCCTGCACCCTCCTGCCTCCACCTCCCGAGTCACTGGGCTTCCAGGCGTGAGCCACTGTACCTCTATCTTTAAAACACTTCCCTCTCTGAATTTTACTCCTTAGTTGTGTCTCTTCTGAAGTGCTGCTGGAAGGTTCCGCGCTCTTAAAGATGTAGGTGATTAGATTGGATCCAACCTGATCACCTAGGATAATCTCCCCATCCCAAAGGCTATAACTTTAATCACATAAAATAGCATTCACAGGTTTCAGGGTTCAGGCAGTGCCTATCTTTGAAGGGATACATTGTTGTGCCTATCACGGATGCCATTAGGTAGCCGTCCCCCAACCCAGATGCAGCCAGCCTTATGCAGGGTGAGAGGCTGGGGTGTGGCTCAGTGGTAGAGTGTGCGCTTAGCACATGTGAGGCACTGGGGTCCATCCCCAGCACTGTCAAAAAGGGGTGGCAGGTTAATAGAACCTGGGGGCTTATCTTGCAGAGCTCATTCCTGCTGCCAAGCTGTACATCAGATCAGCATTTCTAGTTTAGGGGTGTTGAGATAATTTAACTCTTAGTTTTCCTCTAGCTAATCTGTCATATATTTCTTTTTTTTTTTTCTTTTCCGAAAACATGGCTCCAATATCATGGTGGGTTCCACCTCTCCTGTGATACCTCTAGTGGCTTGTGGACCATGGAACAAAACTGATGCTCCTTAGCCTGATGTCTCTTACTCCCTCAGATTGTCACTGGCCTCTTCCCTCTGGACTTGCCTCGTGTGGTCACAGCTATTTCTTGGGTGATCTTGAGCCAGCTCCTGCTGGGGTAGTGCCTCTCAGCAGCCCTTTTCCCGTCCTGTCCTTCCTCTTTTTGCAGTACCAGAGGGTCGAACCCAGGCCTCACTCATGCTAGGCAAAGTGTCCTGCCATGAAGCCACACTCCCAGCGCCTTTTGTGAGACAGTGTCTCCCTGAGTTATGCAGGCTGCCTTTGCCCTCAAAGTTATGGTCCTCCTGCCTCTGCTTCCTGACTTGCTCAGATCAGAGGCAACTCGCCACCCCGCCCACCTCTAATCCCTCCTGTTTGCTGTGTCTGCCCTTTCTCTGGGGAAGTGCTCGGATTTTAACTGCATTTGCCTATTTTGTTTTTTTGTTTCTTTGAGACAGGGTCTTGCTATGTAATCCAGGCTGGCCTTGAACTCACAAGCCTTCTGCCTCAGCCTCCTGAGAGCTGGGCTCACAGGCGTGGCCACCAGCGGGGCTATATTGGCCTACTTCGAAAAGGTCGTGCCATATATATATTTTTACATATATATGTCTTATCTCCCTTGTATGACTAATCTCTGAGAGAAGCAACTGGAAATGAATCATGGGATCCCATGGAGCTGGCACGGCTCTAGGATTATCTTCAGTCTAGGCCTCTGATTGGTTCTCACCCACTTCTGATCCTTCTGGTCACGACTGTTGAGTGGGCATGAGGTGGCATCACAAGCTGCACCCGGGCAGGGCCGGACCTGGGGTGGGGGGCCCCGCTGAGCAGCGGCCTCCCTCCCAGGTTGCCCAGGGCTTGCCCTGGCCCCAGCTTTTCACTTGAGGGCCGGGCAGCTTGAATGCCATCTTCACAGCCCTCGAGTGTCTCACCCAAGAGATTGCATTTCTCTTTGCGAGGCTTAATACCCCAGTGCCTGTGCCCTGGTGCTGGAGGCATCTGTATGTGGAAAGGACACTGTGGCCGGCTGTGCCTGGGCACCGGGGGAACCTCGGGATCCAGGCACCATCCAGCTGGTCGGGTGGGAAGCTGTGTTCTGTCACTGCCTTAAGAACAGAGTGACCCCACTTCAGAACAAGGGCCAGGGACGTAGCTCAGAGGTAGAGTGCTTGCCTAGCAGTGGCAGGCCTTGGATTCCAATCCCCAGCACTGCAAAAAAAAAAAAAAAGAAAGAAAAAGGCGACCTGGAAGTCGGATGTGTTGCTGCTATGAAAGCGTGTGTGTCTCTGGCTGGAATCGCTCCATTCTGCTGTTGCCCTCATTTTAGGCTCTCCCCAGGGCAGGTGACGGCGGGGGTGGGTTGCCTTTCCTGTGATGGGCTCCACACGCAGGCTTTATTTTTGTTGGGGTGATGGAGGTGGCACCCAGGGCCTCGGGCATGCCAGGCAAGCTCTCTACCTCCTCAGCTACACCCTCCACCCATACTCCTGGAAGTGCTGATTCCAGAACTTCTTGAGTCCAAGTTACATTGTCTAGATGACACACAGTACGTAGGACCACCGTCCCTTAGGGGCGCTAAGCGTGTCTTTCTACAGAAAGTCCTTTCCTGGGCACGCAGCAGGTCAGAAGGTCTCCACGTGGTGATGCCCACATCTAGTCACCCAGCTCGTGGCCTGGCCCGGGGAGCAGCCATCGTGACACCGGTCTGGTAGCGTGCGTCATTTGAGTTCCTGGCTTTGCAGCTCATGCTTAGCCTCTGGGCTCCGTTTGCCCTTCAGCTAGGCATAACTCTGCGCCTAGCTCATGGGGCTGCCGGACTGGAGGGTCCAGAGGTGGCGCAGGCCTGGTCACTGCCCAGGGCGCCCTCATTGTCCTGACAGCCACCACCCTAGTGGTCAGACCTGTTCTCCCCCTCCCCACTGGCTCCAGTCAGCTCCCAGTCAGCTGGGAACACAGCCCCTCCACTCACCTCTTTCCTCAGTATCTCATTCCTGTTCTTTTCTTCCCTTCCAGAAAAGGCAACCCAATTATGATCAATAACCTGACCACAATTTTCTAGCTAAACTCAAGACCGTTCCATCCTTCTGCACAGTGAGGTTACGAACGGTACGAAGCACAAGGTCTTTGCCATACCAGCCTTTTTTTTTTTTTCCCCTTTGCAGTGCTGGGGATGGAACCCAGGAGCCTTGTGCATGCTAAGCACACGCTCTGCCACTGAACGACACCCCGGCCCATCTTCCTGGAAGTGTTGAATACACAGCTTGTTGCTGTTAGGTAGCATCGAGTCAGGTCCTACTCAGCCACCCTATATGCAACAGAACGAACCACTACCCGACACTGTGCCCGGCACAGGATCTTCATGTTTAAGCCCATGGTTGCAGACACTGTCAACCCATCTGAGTCTCTTCCAACTTCAGCTGTGGTGCATTAGCACCCTCTGCTGTCCCAGACGCCAACCATCCCATTTTATCGGCTTCCCAATAGAATGCCGTCACCCCACCTGCCCTTGGAGAACATTCGCTGGCTGTTTTTCACAGCGTGGTCCCCAGGCACACTTGCTAACAATAGCCCTGCTGCGGCACATGTCTCCTAGGGGCTCTTCTGGCACCCACCTGGAAAAAGGCCAGCTGTGGGTCAGCCAGCTGATAGAGGGACTCCCTCTCTTGGTACCTTTATAAAGTAACATCAGTTTCGTTATGGAGTGCCGGTGCTCTTACTGCCACCAGGGAAACAACTTCAAAATCACTTCACAAATGACTTGATGTGTAGGCGTTGCAGAAGGACACGCTGGGCATTAGCAGGGCTGGAAGAAGCCACTTTATTTTATTCTAGTGGTATGGCGGGTTGAACTCAGGGCCTCACACGTGCTAAAGAAGCGCTATCCCCCTGAGCTGGACCCTCAGTCCTTCTTCTATTTTGAGACAGGGTCTCGCTCCATTGTGCAGGCTGCCTCTGACCTCGAACTCGGCATCTTCCTGCCTTGGCCTCCAGAGTTGCTGGCATCACAGGGATACCACACAGTACCTAGCTCCGAAATTCCTTCAGTTTGGGTTTTGAGATGGGATGTTGCTACCTTGCCCAGGCTGGCAATGAGTACACGGGTTCAAGCGTTCCTCTTGCCTCAGCCTCCTGTGTAGCTGGGACCCTAAGCATGTGCCACCCCTCCCAGTTCCCTAAAACTCTTTAAAACTGTAGTATTGAGCTGGGGGTACTGGGGTATGCCTGTAATCCCAGCACTTAGGAGGCTGGGGCAGGAGGATCAATGTGAGTTTGAGGCCAGCTTGGGCTATGTAGTGAGTTCAAGGCCAGCCTGAGCTGCACTGCAAGACCCTATCACAAAACAATAAACAAAAAAATGTAATATTCTTAGAGGCAAAAGAAGTTGCTTAAGTCTTTCCTTCTCCCTTATTTCCTTTTTCTAGGCTCAAAGACTTGGAAAGAAGAGGCAGCTTAACAGAAAAGGTAAACTCAACTTTTTTTTTTTTAATATCTCTATATTTTTGACAAAAGGTCTTGCTGCATAGCCTAGGCTGTCCTGGAACTCAAAATCTTTCTGTTTTTTTTTTTTAAACTTAAATTTTGTTTTTAGACAGGTTCTCGCTATGTTGCCTGGGCTGGTCTTGAACCCCTGGGCTTAAGCAATCCTCCCGCCTCAGCCTCCTGAGTAGCCGGGACCACCACCAGAGCGCTACGCAAGCACTCTACTCCTGACCCGCACCCCCAGCCCCCTAAAATTTCTAAGATTACCAAATGTATTGGACAGATAACTCCTTGGCTCATACAGTTTTCTTTAAGCGGAATGGGCTCTTTTTCTCCATACATCTCAAAGCTAACGTGGCTTTTCTTGATGGATGTCTGCGTTCTTGAGTCAGGGTCTCACTACGTTTCACAGGCAGCCTCTAGCCTCGAGCTTGATCCTCCTGCCTCTGCCTCCACTTCCCGAGTCGCTAAGAGTACAGGCGTGTGCCACCACGCCCGGCCCTTTTGTATAGTTCGAATCATCTCTAGATGAGTCCTAACATTTAATACAATGTACATAGTTCTGCATTTAGGGCACGGTGGCAAGCAAGCAATATATATTCAGTACAAACGAAAATATTGAATAATTTCCCTCTGACGTTGACACCATAGACATGGAACGCGTGGACATGGAGGCCAGCCTGGATTTAGTCTCTTGCCATGCCACGTGTTGCCTGCTATTCAGTTATGATGTGACCAGGCGGTCTAATTACTTGTGCATTAGGTCACTAGCTAATAGCTTGGGAGTTTGAGGCCTGCTAACCCTGTGTCCTTTCCTCAGGAGTGCGTGAAGGAGAAGTTGAATCTCTTGCATGAATTTCTGCAAACGGAAATCAAGAATCAGTTATGTGACTTGGAGACCAAGTTACATAAAGAAGAATTGTCTGAGGTAAGTCGGTCCTCGGCGCGGCGGCTTCCAGAAATCGACCCCTCCCTGCAAGCTGTCTGCGACCAGGGAGGCGGAAGAGTCCCCTGCCCTCCCCACCGCTTGATAATTGTGAAGGAAACGCCTGTGTTTCCTTGCTCTCTCATTGCCACTCATTTACATTCACTGCCAAATTATCCTTTCCCGCTGTAGGAGGGCTACCTGGCTAAAGTCAAATCCCTTTTAAATAAAGATTTGTCCTTGGAGAACGGAGCCCACCCTCGCACCCGAGCAGCCAACGGCCACCTAGCAAACGGGAGCCAGGCAAGCCGCAGAGGCCGGAGAGCGGCCATGTCGGAGCCAAACAGCCCCCCAAAGCCCAGTCCAAAACCTCGGGTGCCCAGGAGGAGCAGGTCCAATGGCGATACAAGCGGTAAGCACAATCTACTCGTTTGCAACCTTGGCGGAAGCTGTGGTTCGCGGACGGGGACAGTCGACCTCATATGTACTTCTGGGCAGTTCCACTTGGTCTCCTTTCTGTTCTTGTTCTTTTCCGCTGATGGGGATAGAACCCAGGCCCTTGCAATAAGCACATGCCCTAACCCTTCTTTTTGCTGTATTGGGGT
Source organism: Pedetes capensis (assembly GCA_007922755.1). NCBI lineage: Eukaryota > Metazoa > Chordata > Mammalia > Rodentia > Pedetidae > Pedetes > Pedetes capensis. The sequence continues at coordinate 22,619 of VMDO01005760.1, read as the reverse complement.
GTTGAACCTGGGACCTTGGGCGTGATAAATGAGTGCTCTGTGACTGAGCCACACCACCAGCCCTCATCTGTTTTCTTCTGAGATGGAGTCTGGCTAAGGACCCCAGGTTACTTCTGGTGTTGAACTTGCGATCTTGGCTCCGCCTCCTGCGTAGCTGGGATTACAGGAGTGCACCATGGTGCCTGGCGTTCATTGTATATATCTTCTAATAAGTTGAGATTTGCACAGAGGGTCCTGGAATTACAAGGGTTTAATTTAGGACGTTTGGACTTTCTGATGTGAAAGTGCTAGGCATTCATTAGGAACCATGCCTTGAATTTTGACACTTTGGTCTTTTTCCTGGGCTGTAGGATAATCTCTTAAAGTAGCTGGGCTTAAGATCAGCAGGTGCCAGTTGCTGACATGAGCAAGCTGCAAAGCTGGCTGTTAGCTAGAGTAAAAACCAAAAGATGCCTGGGCCTCGACACCTGCCTGTCTGCAATGGCCTGGTCTTGCTGAAGAAGTGTATGTCGGCTGTGGACTTGTCTATTCATATCGGCTTTTTCTTGTGTCTTCTGTTTTTCCACAAACAGCCGAACCTTCAACCAGCTCCATGGTTACAAGGAGAGCTACCAGGCAGACCACCATCACGTCTCATTTCACCAAGGGGTCAGTATGTGATGAATGGCTCCTCTCTTTGGGGTTTGGCATCGTTGGTAAAATATGAACGTAACTGGTAGAGTGTGAGGTAGCCATTCTGACTTCCATGTTGCGTAGGTTTTCTCTCTTTTTCTTTCCTTTGGTGCCAGGGATGGAACCCAGGGCGTGGTGCACGCTAGGCCAGCGCTTTACCACTGAGCCCTGCACAGGTTCTCATCTCGTGGTTTTTGTTCACTAACATTCACAAACGGCACCCCTGAAGGCCTCTTCTGTTTCTACCCTCACAAGAATCTTCACGTCTGTGTACAGTTGTGTAGCGTGTCATGAACCCCGGCGTAAGCTGGTATCCTCCGTTATCAGCTCACGGCTATATCATTTTCCTCCCCCAGCTGGATTAGTTTGAAACAAATCTAAGACATGCCATTCCATATATAAAAACAAAGCATAACCATTTCTGACTTTTATGAACTCTTTTTGATGTTATTGATGGAACCCAGGGCTTCACATATGCTTGGCAAACATTCTGCCAGAAGTTACCCCGCCCCCCAAAACCCCAGCTTTTTCTTTATTCATTTATTTTTTCAACATGGTCTCACAGTGTAACTTAGGCTGGCCTGGAACTCGCCATCTTCCTGCCTCTGCCTCCTGAGTGCTGTGATCCCAGGCGTGGCCACCACGCTCGGCCCCCAATATTTTTTTGAGACTGACTTCTTCATACACGGTGCCTCCTGTCTGTCAGAGGTGTGTTGTCTCTTCTCTTTGTGACTCCATGATTTCTTGGGGGCTTACAAAACCGTAATATTCTAAAGCTGTCATTTAAAGAAACATTCAGGGTGAGGCTTTCCACGTCCTCAAATGAGGGCCTCCTGTGGGGAGGGAAGAAGCCCCCCAGGCCCTGCACTGGGCCTAAAGAGGTCCTTCTGTGAAGGAGGAGCGGAGGTCATTGAGGGCCCTCTGGTGGGCTGGGGCCCATGAGCTAACAGTCGCCTCACTGTGTGTGACAGCGCCGCCAAACGGAAACCCCAGCAAGAATCCGAAAGGTCAAGGGCAGACGAGTCTCTAGAAGAGGAGGAGGAGAGAGACCAGGTAGGGCTGGCGCCATCCATCCCAAACCCGTGTTGCTTTTCTGATTTTGTTTTTGGAGTCAGTGTCACTATGCGGCCTAGGATGGCCTCGAACTCGCAAACCTCCTGACTCAGCCTCCCAAGTGCCGGGATGGCAGGCGTGCGCCATGGTACCCAGCCCCGAAATTCTTTATTTTGGTATGTTGACGGAGATGACTCAACACGTGGTCTGTCTAAATTCAAACTGTGGTCAGGGTTCTCCAGAGAAACCACCAGAAGCTTCTGTACATACATATGGTATCTATATGGTAATACATGTGTAATATGTATATAGGGAGAGTGTATATAGAGAAGTGACTCAGAAGGTGGGGAGGCCGGCGGTTTGGAAATCCGCAGGCCAGGCCAGTGGGCCAGCGGCCTGGGGAAGGGGTGGTGTCATTCAAGTCTGAAGGCAGTTGGAAGCAGAATTTTTTTTCTTAACTTCTTAATTTAGTGCTGGGGACCAAACTGAGTTCTTTGTACTTGCTAGGCAAGGGATCTACCACTGACCTGCATGGACCCCAGCCCCAAGATTTCGCACACACACGTATTCAGGGTTCGCTTCTCATAGGATCTCACTGTGTAGCACAAGCTGGTCTGAAGCTTAGTCTTCCTGCCTCTGTCTCCTGAGTGCTGGGATTATAGGCGTGGCCACCATGCCCGGCTATTCAGATGTGTTATATATGCGTATACATGTTCTAATCAATATAGTACACACAGGATCCTTACACCCTTCACCCAATTTTTGCCAGTGGTAGTTAATTTTTTTTTCTTTTTTTTTTTTCTTTCTTTGTAGCACTTGCGAGTTGGACCCAGGGCTTTGCACTTACTTTGCAAATGCTCTACCACTGGGCTGCACCCTGAGCCCATTTTTCTTTATTGAGTCAGGGTTTCACTAAGGTACGTAGGCTGCTTCTGGCCTTGAACTTGGAATCCTCCTGCCTCTGCCCCACCAAGTCACTAGGATGACAGGCACGTGCCAAAGCACCCAGCTTGCTTTTGTCTGTAAGATGGCACCACTAGCTGGGTGCTATGGCACATGTCTATAATCCCAGTGACTCAGAAGCCCAAGGCAGGAGGACCTTGAGTTCAAGGCCAGAGGCAGCCTGCACAACTGAGCAAGATCTGTCTTGGGGAGAAAAAGGGGGCGGGGTGGGGTACAGCCCAGTGGTGGAGCATTTGTGTGAGGCCTTGGGTTCAACACCCTAATACTGTGCAAAAAATAAGTTGATATTGGTATAGTCTGCAGACGGTGCAGATGGTAGTGGCTTTTCACAGGCTGGTGTTAGGGGTGTATAAGTTTTATTGTAGGCTCTGTTGGGGCTTAAACATAGGTCTTTGTGAGACAAGACCTGTACCCCTGAACTACACGCCCAGACCCCAGGCATGCGTATACAGATTTATATAACCTCCACCTCATGAGATACCGTTCTGGCAAGGTGCTATGGCCCGTGCCTGTCATCTCCGTGACTTGGGAGACTGAGGCAGGAGGATGGCGAGTTTAAGGCCGGAGGCAGCCGGTATAGCCTAGCGAGACCCTGTCTCCAAATGAAAAACTAAAGGGAGAGGACTTGCCTGGCCTGTGTGAGGCCCTGGTTCAACTTCCCCCTATAAAACAATAAAATACAGTTCTCATTAATCACCTTTCTGTCTACATACACACAAAAATATTTCGCTGCTAGGCATTGACTCCAGGAGCTGGGATGTGCTAAGCGTTCATTCTGCCACTGACTCACATCCTTAGCCCCGTCACCACCCTATCTTTATCATTTTGAAGTAATCACCGTACCTCACAGCTGGAAAATCTTGTGGCAGTGTCCTGGGGTTATCCATCTAAGAGCATCTGTGGCCCCGTCAGATGAACGTCAGCCCCGTCGATACGGATCTCAAACTACCCCGTGGGTTTTCTTCCCCCAATACCAGGCATTCCTGACCTGGGATGGGAGAACTGGTTGTTCTCTGTAGCATGACTGGGTGACACCTGGCCTCACCTTTGTTTTGTGAGCTATGGGTCATCAAAGCCAGAGTGGCAATTTCCCAGATCTTCTCTCCTCTCCCATCCTATTTTTTTACCCCCAGCACTGGGGGCTTGAACCCGGTGTCTCCCACATGCTAGGCAAGTGCTCTATCACTGAGCCGCACCCCCAGACCCTCTTTTATTATCTTGAGACAGGGTCTCGCTAAGTTACACAGGCTGCTTCCGGCCTCAAACTCACGATCCTTCTTCCTCAGCCTCCTAAGTTGCTGGGGTTACAGACGTGTGCCCCCACCCCGTGTAATCACATCCCATGTATTTACTTAATAGTTTGACCTGTGCTTCTGGCCTCGATCTTCCTCAGAAAACAATATTCTTGTCTTGTTCTCCCTCCCTTCTCTCTGCACAGGAGGAGAAGAGACGTAGAGTCACGTCCAGAGAATCGTAAGAACGCTTCCCATGCCTTTCTAGTGCTAAGCATTGAGTCAGCTCCATGGCGGAAACTGCTTTCCCAGGAAGCGTACAAAGATGGCCACCCGTTTCCTTGGCAACCGCCGCCCTGTTGCGGATGCTAAGTGTGGGATCAGATCATTAGCCTTTTGACTCAGGTAGAATTCTCCTTCATTGCAAAGAGTGCACTGAGGTCCGCCCCTGGTACCGGAACTGGACCGGAAGGTCCAAGCCAATGTCAGCTGTTGAGTGACTGTGTGGCTCTCCAGGGGCCTGCGATGACCGTCCCTCTGGGGGGCAGGCAGGCGGGTTTTGTGAAGCCACTCTTGGGGAAGGATCGGGCTGAAGTCACACCCTGAGCTGTGTTTTTTATTTTGCTTCACAGACTCGGACTTTCTACCTCCGAACCAGAAGGAGCAACCCCAGGAACCCACACCTCTCAGGAGAAACAGAGGGACGAACAAGTAAAGCCTTGTCACTTCCAAGTCTATTGAGCCTCCTTTCGCCCCCATACACTTCCCTCTTTTGTCTCGGGCACACGGGTGGGGGTGGCGAATGTATCAGAACAAGACGACTTTCACAGATGGTGGAGATGGCCCTGACTTTGGCTCGGTGACTTTTAAACTTTTCTGGTGGTCCCCTACGTGGAAGGTGGGTTATAAAATGGTGGTGGTGAGAGACCCCAGTGGCAGGCCTGGCGGGCAGCTGGACCTTGGTCCCTTAGTCACGGAGCTTCATTCTGCCCCTGGCCTACCTGCCCTGCCTGGCTGTAAGGTTGCCTTCTTGGACTACTGGTGCAGCGTGGTGGTAGAGTGCTTGCCTAGTGCATGAGGCCCTGGGTTCCATCCCCAGCACTGCAAATAAAAACATAACCCCCAAGTGTTGCCTTCTCGTCTGAGATCCGGCTGGCTCTGTCCCTCGACCCTTAGCTGCTCTGTCAAGTCGGGGACCTTTAGGTTCTGTGCAGCACAGATCTTGAGTCTTATTCTGGTTTTGTTTCTAGTTAAGACGTTGACTAGAGCTGGGTGTAGTGGTGCAGGCTTGTAATCCTAGCACTCCAGAGGCTGAGGCAGGAGGATCAGGAGTCTGAGACCACCCTGGGCTGCAGAGTGAGATCCTGTCTCAGACATTGATTAGATGTGCAGGTGCCGTGAGGCACGGCTGTCATCCCAGCCACCTGCGAGGTGGAAGGAAGCAGGAGGGTCATAGGATTGGGGCCAGAAGTAGCCTGTGTCTCAAGCTGAAAAATGGTCTGAGGGTGCCACCCAGCGGCGGAACACTTGCAAAGCATGTGTGAAGCCCTGGATTCAACTCTGAAGTACCGCCAAAAGTCTGTTACCCATTCCAATAAGGATTGCTGCTGTTAGGTGCTCTGGAGTCGAGTCCAACTCACAGCGACCCTATGTACAACAGAGCAAAACAGTCTCCAACACGACTGTTAGTGCTTCTCTGCTATTTGTAGGGTTTTCAATAGGTGATTGTTTTGGGATTGCTTCAGGAGTGGATGGATTGCCACATCCTTCTCCCATTTTTGCGGTGCTGGGGATCGAACCCAGGGCCTCAGAGCACAGAGTACCACTGAACAAACAGCCAAAGGACAGCCCCTCTGATAAGGATGGGTGTCCATTATTTTACTCTACTGAGTGGTCATCTAAGACATGCAGTAACCTAGAACCATTTGGACCTGAAGCGAAGGTCTCCAACAGATCCCCTCTCCTGCCCTGGTGCCAATTAGAACTAGACAGCAGTTGGTGAGTGTGCACCTCGAATTCAACTGAGCATGCAGCCTTGGTGTGCCAGCCAGACCACAGCGCTGCAAAGACAGCCGCGGGAGATGGCAGCCCCTGCCTGCCGTCTCACTCGAGGATTTCTCTGCAGTAGGGTGGCCCGTGATGTGCTGCTGCTGCTTTGCTTTTGTTTTGGTGGTTTTTTTGTTGGTTTTTTTGAAACAAGGTCTCACTATGCGGCCCACGTTGGCCTCAACCCTGAGATCCTCCTGCTTCAGCCTCCCGAGTGCTGGGATCACAGGCATAGCCACCAAGCCCGGCCGACATCCTTCTCTATCCCCAGCCCGTGTGGTCTCTCCATACCTGCACTTGTGGAGTTTGAGGTTGGATTTGACTCGAGTGGCTTTCTGGAGAGGCGTCTGGGTGTTTAAGCTTTGGCTCCAGGAGGTGTCTGTCCATCTGAGAAGCTGGTCTGCTGGTCTCCAAGCTGGCCCAGCTTCCGTCCTTTATTAGAGACTCCTGGTTTTCTTTTTTTTTTTTTTTTTTTGCCGTACTGGGGAATTGAACCCAGGTCCTTGTGCTTGCTTTTTAAGTGCTCTGCCACTGAGCTGCACCCCAACCCCCTTTTTCTCTTTTAAATCGAGACAGGGTCTCACTAAGTTATGCAGGCTGCCCCTGGCCTCGAACCTGCGATCCTCCTGCCTTGGCCTCCTGAGTTGCTGGGATGATGGGTGTGGCCCCTTGCCTGGCTTATTTTCTAAGAATTTCTTTAATGCATCTACTTATTCCACTGACAAAAAAGAAAAGTTTATCTTGAAGGTAGAGTCTTTCCTCCCAACTAGACTATGTTGTTGTTGTTAGGTGCCGTCGAGTCGGAATCCGACTCATAGCGACCCTCTGTATAACAGGGGAAACACTATTGTCAGTGCTTCTCTGCTGTTCATAGGGTTTTCAATGGCAGATTGATTTTTGGGAGTGGGTTGCCAGGTCCTTCTCCCAAGCCTACAGTATCTGGTGTTCCCAGGCGGTCTCCCATCCAGCTACTAACCAGGCCGGACCCTGCTTAGCTTCCGAGAGCTGACGGGATCAGATGCCACAGGGCTACAGCTGCAGGCAACTAGACTATAGGATCACTCTATTAATTCCATGGAACGGTTCAATAGGAACGTCAACATCAAATGGAAAGAAAAAACTAACTGATGTCTTATTTCCCTTCTTAGGAAGACAACAGACTCCAAGGTCAAAGCCAAGAAGTGTAAGTGTGGTCAATGTGCCTTCTTGCTTTGTCGTGACACGTAGTTGCTAACACGAGTGTTCTGTAAAATAACGGGCTGAGGCAGGAGGATCGCAGGCCAGCGGCAACCTGTGTAACTCAGCAAGAGCCTGCCTTGAGATTTAAAAAGCTGGGGATGCAGCCCAGTGGGAGAGCGCTGGGATGACAGGCATGCGGCACCATGCCCGGCTGACGGCTGTAAGTTGTAAAGTTAAAGTGCCTTTTGGGCTCCCTGTCCTGAAGGTAGAGGGGGCTCATGCTGTGAATGTGGGGCGATCACGGAAGGCCTCATGGGGTTCCTCCTGCGGGTTGACTGGCACATGTTCTTGTTGTTTCTTAGGACTTGCGGGTTAGGTGGCATGTTAGGCCCGTGCTCTACCACCGAGTGGCACCCCCAGCCCCTTACTTATTGTGATAGGCTCTCACATTACTCAGGCTGCCTCTGGCCTCAGCCGTGGTATCCTCCCGCCTCAGCCTTCTGAATAGCTGGGTTTCCTGGGGTGAGCCACGGCGCCTGGCTGACACGTATTCTTTTCCGTGACAGAACGACTCCTCAGAACCCTGAAGAGCCAGACAGAGCAGCCGGACCAGGAGCTCAGGCCGAAATGGAGGAAGAAGTAAAAAGTCTTTCCATTTCTTACCTGGAACTTTCTCTCCTGTTCCCACGGGGTTGGGAGAGATGATGCAGGGCAGAGCTCTGCGCTCAAGTCGAGTCCCAGGTCCCTTGGTGACTTGGCAAGTTAAGCTGACGCCCCCGTGGGCATTGGTGGTCACTGCGTGGGGGCACCTGATACACACGGTTGAATCGGTCTCTCCATCCGGGCATCGTTCTGCCCCTCTGGACAGGCCTGTGGGCATCTGGACGGGATGCGCACGTAACCCACTGCTCTTGGGGCTCTGTCGGCTTAGAAGCCTCCTTAGTCTGCGGCCACCCCTGCCTGGTTGCCTCCTTTGAGCCCCTCTGAGTCTAGCTCTGGCCTCAGCCCCCTCCAGCCTCGCTGCCTCCAACTCGGCCAAGGGAGCTTGTTTAAAACCTAAAGGAGACGGTCATTCCTCAGGATCTGTGGGGGATCAGTGCCTGAACGCCTTCAGATAACCCAGATCTGCTCAAGCCCCCCACAGAAAGTGGTGTAGCACTAACATGGAGTGTAGACGCATCCTCTGTAGACCTCACATCGCCTCTGGAGTAGATGCGGTGCTTGAGCTATGCTGCAAATGCTGTGTCAATTGCACTATACGGCTTTGGGGACGGTGACAAGGGAAGCGCCTGTCCTAGACGGGAGCACGAGGCTCTCTTCTGAACACCTCCCTCGCCACAGCTGGCTGAGTCCGGAGACGTGGAGGGCCAGCTGCTCTGGGAGCTGCAGCTGGGCCTTGGTGAACGTGTCGGGCAGCGGGAGGCTGAAGTCGGACGGTCCCAGTGTGTCTCGCGTGGTTTTCTAGCGGGGTCTGCGTTTCGCCCTGCTCTGCCTCGGAAGCTGACTTTTCCCTTCTCTCTCCCTCCCTGCCTTCCCCACTTCTCCCTGGCAGGAAGACAGGAAGCCTCGAAGTCAACCCAGAGACGCGTAAGTGGCTGTCACGCCTGTGCCCGTGTCACGCTCATTCTCAGAGTCCCTGGTCTGGACACCGGGCGATGTAGGAGTGGGCAGGGAGTGCCTGAGGCTGTCTGGAGAGAGGCTGATGGGCCGGGGCCGGGGATGAAGCCACGCACTGGGCCCTGTCTGTCCCCTCCACCCCTGCCCAGTCCTGAGCGCCTAGCCCTTCCCCTCAGGCCCCACATCTGCGGGGACCATGGGAGCTTCTGCAGGCCTTGTTTGAAGATGACAAGTTAGCAGCTGGCCTTCAGAGAGCCCATGGCCATTTTACTTTTTCTCAGAGGTGCATGTCTGTCACTCTTGGTGCACACTGGCCTCGGTTTTTCTGAGCTAATACATGACACATCTGTTCATTCAACAGAACTCCCAGACAGAAGCCTGAGGAACCAGAACCCGGGCCGGCCACCCCGCAAGCCTCAGCAGGCAGAGACGAAGACGGAAAGGTAAAGGCCTTGAGTCGGTGCGGCCAAGACACAATTCCCCTACGCAGCCCAGGCCGGCCTCGAACCTGTGAGCCTCCCTTCCCAGCCTCCCAAGGGCTGGGGTGGCAAGCATGTACCACCCCTCCTGACGCCCATGGCTTCCTTTTCCAATATCCCCGCATTTCGTCCGGCCCACTGGCTGGGTATCTCATAAATGGCTTATTTTTAGGGTCTGGGACTTGGCTCATGGGCGGAGCACTTGCCTGGTACGTGCAAGGCCCTGGGGTTGATCCTCAGCACGGTACCAAAAAAGGAAGATTACAAGTTAGATCCCCCACACAGCACCGAAAATGATTAAAAAATTACTACTTTTTTTATTGTAGAAATACCAAACATACCCCAAAGTGCACAGAAAGGTCAGACTTTCCCAGGCCTCGTCACCAGTCCTCAAGTACAAACCTGGGGCCAAACAGGTTTCAGCTAAATCCTGTTTCCTCATTCCCCCCTCCTTGCCCTGGATCCTTTTACATAAGTCCCAGACCCATTACTGGAATGTTCCGGAGAAATATCCAACAGTGCTTTTGAGTCGGTCTCACTACGTAGCCAACGCACCCAGGCAGGTCTCGAACTTTGATCTTCCTGCCTCAGCCTCTACCCGAGTGCTGGGACTCTAGGGGAGCCCCACCATGCCCCCACTGAAAGGACTCATTTTATACACAACCATGATGCCAGTCACCTACAAAATAATCTCAAACATTCAGTCTGTGTCCCAATTTCCCCGATTTGTCTTTGTTCGTAGTTTTTATTTTCTCCCTTGATTAGTAAGGGATGCCGGGGTACAGAGGAACACAGCACTGGCTTTTTCTATTGTGCAACCATTGCCTCATTTCTGGCTACACTTTGATTGGCCCACAAGGTCTATGGAGCATTATGGCTAATATGTAGTAAAACTCAAATGCATATTTGGGTTACACCCCCCTATTTTTCCAACGTACTCATAAAGTTGCTTTGTTTACATTGAGATTACCCTCTCCCCCTCTATCCCACTACATCGACTCCCCTCCCATCCCACCTTCCACAACCTTCACTTCCCTCTGCCAGTTTCCTCCTTCTTCCTACTCTTTATATTGTCCCTTCTTCACTAAGTTTAATTGTACATTTTTTTACATATCAATTTATGTATAGGATTTTTCTCCTTAAGATTTCGGCTCCCACATTAAGTGAGAACATGTGGCATTTCTCTTTGAGCTTAAAATGTTCTCCAGTTCCATCCATTTTGATGCAAATGATATATATCCCTGAGTAGTATTCCATTGTGTATATGCACCATAATTTTTTTATCCATTCTCCTGTGGATGGGCACATTGGCTGGTTCCATATCCTTGCTATTGTGAAGAGTGCTGCATCGAATATGGAGTTGCAGCTGGCTCTGTGGTATGACGACTGGTCTCCCTTTGGGGATATTCCCAGGAATGGTTTAGCTGGGTCATTGACATTTCTATTTTTGTTTCCTGAGGTATCTCCATATTGATTTCCAAAGTGATTGAGCCAATTTACAGCCCAACAGTGTAAAAGGTTCCTTTTTCTGCACAGCCTTGCCAGCATTTGTTTATTTTATTGATCTTGGCCGTTTTTCCTGGAGTTAGTTGGAATCTCAAAGTTGTTTTGATTTGCACTTCTCTAATGGCTAGGGGTACTGGGCATTTTTTCATGTGCTTCATAGCCTTACAAACCTCTTCATTTGAAAACTGTCTGTTCGCTTTTTATTTTTTTTTGAGCTAGGGTCTCACTAGGCAGCCCCGGCTGGCCTTGAACTTTGATCGGCCTCCCGAGTGCTGAGATGACAGGGTAGCCGGCCGCCCCCGGTTGTTTTTGACAGTCTGAGTCAGGACCCACACCAGATCTAGGTAACACAGTCACACGTTGCTTAACGGCAGGGACATTCTGGGACACAAGTCCCCAGGTGACATGGTCATATGAGCATCGGAGCGTTCCTGCACAAACAGGATGTCCAGGGCGTCACCAGGCGATAGCATCTTTTGGGCCTGCTGCTATGCTGGTGCGTCATTGTTGACCAAGACCTTGTCAGTTGGGTTGAGATCTGTCCTAAATAGGTAAAACTTTCTTGCTCCACACAAATTTCCACCTCTTGGAAGGTTGACCTGTAGCTTCCGGGGTTCTGGGTTTTCGCTGATTAACCCCTTCTCCCATTCTGCTCTGCCCGGGCTCAGCCCGATGCAGGTCATGGGTTATTTTCCAGAGAACATGAGATGGTGCCTGGTGCTTCCTATGGGGACCACCCAGGAAGCCCAGTGGTCTCTGGGTGATGTTGAGATCGATCCCACTGCCTCATGTGTCCTTTTATAATAAAGTCCCCTCCACTTTTCACCCAATCCTGCCTCCCCAGCCCCTCTGCCTTTCCTTTGGATGCCACCCCAGGGCCCTTGCACATGCTAGGCAAGCGCTGTCCCACTGAGCTACATCCCCAGGCCTCACTGAATGTTCTCAACTGCGATTACCTAAATCCATAACTCACTAGGAACTGCAGAGTGGCAGCAACAGTTCTACCCTTGCTTTCTTTATCCGATATAACTGTAAACATCCATGTCCATGGGCATTAGTCTTTTCAGGCTTCAGGTGCACGCTGGCAGCTCAAATAACAACTTTTTTTTTTATCTTCTAGCGGTTCAGAATTGTAGTCTATAGAAGAAGACGCAGGGTCAGTCTCTGGCTAGGCCAGAACACCTCACTGTGTCTACACAGCTTCTCACTGGGCTTGCACACGGAGGGAGTGGGTTCTGGTGTCTCTTCCCTCTATAAGGAACTCACACCTGGGAGATCAGGGCCTCACCCCGTGACCTCCCCTCGTCTCAGTTACAGCTTGAGGGCCCCACGTCCCTGCCATCACACGGGGCCTTCGCTCTTAACGTAGGCATTGGTGGGGGGCACACTTCAGTCCCTATGTACTGGCCAGAGGTTCTTGCCTTGGTTAGTATGTCACTCAGACAGGGAAGCTGGGCTGCTTGGTTCTTTTCCAACTGGCCCCTCAAACTCCGAGGGCGTCTCTCGTTACGAGACTCTCGATTTTTAAAGATTGTAGACACTGGGATGAGTCGGGCCTTGCCTCCCGATCCTCTGCCTCCCTAAGCTTTGTGATGGTCACATAAGGGAGCCGCTTCACTGGGAAATGCTATGCGTAGGTAAAGTATTGTCATTCATTATTCCTCTTCTGTTTTTTCTGCTTAGTTGGAGAAGAGACGTAAAACCACATCCAAAGAACAGTAAGAACTTCTACCTTTTTTTTTTCTGTGAAGCCGGTCGTACTGTTAGAAAATTGTTCTAGAAGGAAAGATGAAATGGTTTTCAGTGACTCGATGGAGCAGCCTTAGCTCTGCATTGGGCTGGGGCAGTGACCCCAGGTCCAGCATGTGCTGGATTGTGCAGGGCGAGGCAGGATTCCACCAGGGGGCGAAGGGGCACTGGGACCCGTCACCCCAGGTGTCCCTGTGGCTACTGGTGCTAGTGTGCATGGGGCGCATTAGGCATCGGGCCGACAGGGTGGTTTTTTAATATTTTTTTGGTATATCAACTATCAAAATATATGAACATATTTACTTTTGATATCTATATTGTGATATATTTTGACACGTCGTGTGCTTTGTCCCCAGACCTGAGAAAGCCCTCCGGAACAAAGCGTTCCTGAACCCCAAGGTAACTGCACCCGTGGGAGTCGGGCCAGCGGCACAGCGCCCCCTGGTGGCGGCCGCCCTCTGAGGCCACATGGTCCCTGTTCCCCCAGGGCCAGCCCCCCAGGTGCGTGACATGCGGGCAGTACCTAGATGACGTGGACCTGAAGTACGTGCAGCACCCACCGGACGCGGTAGGTTCCGGCTCCAGCGTCCCCCCCGTGTGCCCCCCACGTCCCCTGTGAGCCTCGGCTTGACGGTCACGTGTGTCCCTCAGGTCGACGAGCCCCAGTTGCTGACAAGCGAATCCCTGTCGATCTTTGACGACAACAACGAGTCGGGCTTTGAGAGTTACGAGGCGCCCCCGCAGCACAAGCTGACGGGCTTCAGGTAACGCACGAGGTCGCCTGCGCCACCAGAACAGAGCACCCCGTACGGGGTTAGGGTTAGGGTTAGGGTTAGACTCACACCAACCAAAGCAACAGCCACGCGCACGCCCCTAGCCCGGGTGCACGGTGCTTCCCCTCCGCTCTGTGGCTCTGACCCACCAAGGGAGAGCAGAGCAGCGGGGGACCCGGGAGGTGCTAGGACTCGCCCAGTACCCCCAGCGCACCGGCGCGGCCCAGCGCTTAAAAATGTGTGAGACCCTGGGTTCCACCCAAAAAAGATGGAGGAAGCAGGCCAGGAGCCCAGGGGTCAGCCAGCCCCTAGACACTGCTGCCCACCGGCCTCGGCTTAGAGCCGCCAAGAAATCAGACCTCAGACCCAGATTCCTACAGCAACAAGGAAGTGGACTTCGCAGGCGCCCCGGGGAGGGTGTCAATCAGGCCGCTGTCGTGGCTCTGTGAGGGAATGTTGCCCCTGGATACCCTGATTCCCATCGGCTGACACTCAGACAGGGCTCCTGACCTACACAGCTGTCAGATAAACGTCGTGCTTGGCCTGCGGGGGTTGCACAACGGAGAGGGCTGGCCAGACAGGTGTGGTGCCCGGGGTTCTGTCCCCAGCATGGAAAAAATTAAAAATCCCAAAAGGTCCATTGTTTAATTGGAGCTGAGTTTGTGTTGCTTCGTTAGGACAGCAATAGAAAACTGAGGTAGAATTGGAAACTGCAGACTTCCTGGTGGGGAGAAAGAATATTCAGGTTGTAAGTTCTGGCTGGGAGCGGTAGTTATGCATTTTTGTTCTGGGGATGGGACACAGGCACGCGTAGATGCCACACAAGTGCTCTACCCTGAGTTACCCAGCCCGGTAGTGGCCGTGCGGATGGTTATTCAGCATTAGAAACCAGAGCTGGCTCAAGTGGGCGCCAGGGCACACGGCTGTAGTGCCAGCGATTTAGGAGGCTGAGGCAGGTTAGCCACGTTTGAGGCCAGAGGGAGCCTGAGCAATTTCGCAAGACCCTGTCTCAAAAATAAACGAAAAGGGGCTGAGGCTGCCACCCCGTGGTAGAGCACTTGCCTTGCATGCATGAGGCCCTGAGTTCCACGCCCCCAGTAAGCCACGTGTGGTGGCTCATACCGGTATCTCCAGCACTGCAGAGGCCAAGACAGGAGGATCATGAGTTCGAGACTAGCCTAGGCAACGTAGCAAGCCTTGTCTCAAAGGGTTTTCCAGGTGTGGTAGCACACTCCTGTCATCCCAGCAGCTTGGGAGGCGGAGGCAGGAGGATCTCAAGTTCGAGACCAGACGCAGTCTGCATCATTTAGTGAGACCCTGTCTCAAAGTAAAAAATGGGCTGGGGGTGCAGCTCAGTGGTCCAGCACTTGCAAAGCATGCAAGCTCGAGGCCCTGGGTTCAACCCCCAGTACCAAAAAAAAGAATAAATAAAAAATAAAGGGTTTGAGGTTTGGTGATTTGCTTCTCTGTGGTTCCTCCCTTAGGGAGGACAGTGCTCCGCAGTGTCACTTGGGATTAGATTACCTTTTTTGTATCCGAGATTGAACCCCCAATGAGAGGCAGAAAGTCCTTCCTTCCCACACTTGTAATGTACCTCCCTTTTCATCCTGTTAACTTCTATTCTACTGAATGGATTTTCCCATTAAAGTGCAAACCCCCTAATATAGAATTCAGGAAAAAAATCCCTCATCGGCAGCTGCACAGAAAGAGACCAGCCTGATGGTTGGCAGGGCTGCGGGATGGGGAGACCTGGGGGAGCCGAGAGTGACTGCCTGGTCCCGGCACTGGTTTGGTGACAGCAATGGTTCAGAGTCAGCCAAGGGCGGTGGTGGCACAACAGGTTATTCTAGAAGACAGCATGTGTGTCTCACTGACCCCTTGGTGGCCCCCTTTGCAGACCCACATCCTCTTGAGGTGCAGGAGGGAGAATCAGGCACTGAGTGGTTAGAACCCAGTTCTAATCTGTCCCAGCAACCAAAAAGGTAAACCGAGGGCCAGGGGTACGGCTCGGAGGCAGAGCATCTGCCCACCATGCTCAGGGCCCCGGGGTTCTATCCCTGGCACCGCCAAAAAATATTGAGATCCATCAGTCAATCTCACCGAGTCTAGGACCTGCACTTAGTCCCGTCACCGCTTGCCCGGTCCTGAGGCTGTGCCGCAGCCTGCCTTGGCGGGTTGGCCGTAACGGTGTCCTTCGTTGTCCATCCAGCGTATACTGTAAGCGAGGCCACCTGTGCCCGGTCGACTCGGGCCTCATCGAGAAGGACGTTGAGCTCTTCTTCTCTGGCGCAGCAAAACCAATCTACGAAGATAACCCGTCCCTCGATGGTATGTGGGACATCCCAGGGCGATGTTTGGGGCCAGTGTCTTAAAACTAGACCAAGCTGGGCGTCGTGGCGCACGCCCGTCACCCCAGCCACTCGGGAGGCTAAGGCAGGAGGACCGCGCGTCTGAGGCCCAGGCCAGCCTGTGTAACTTAGCGAGAGCCTGTCTTAAGATACAGGCATCTTAAACGGGCTAGGGGTGCAGCCCAGTGGTGGAGCACTTGCAAAGGATGTGGCAGGCCCTGGGTTCAACAAACGAAACAAAACTGAACTCAAACCAAACTCACGAGGCCCTAGCCCTCTAGAACTTAAAGGTTTGAGGCTCTGCCACCAACCTCTGTGACCAAAGTCACCCAGACCAGGACTGCCTAGCCCAGCGATGGGAATGGCCCGCTGAGCTGGGCCCTCGGAGCAGCCTGCCACCCTCCTGGGTCCTGGACACGAGTCACCAAGCTTGGTCCATTTCCTCTTGGGAAACTTTCTCTGTTCCAAAACCCTTGTAGGTGGAGTTAACGGCAAAAATCTCGGGCCCATCATTGAATGGTGGATCACTGGCTTCGACGGAGGTGAAAAGGCCCTCATCGGCTTCAGCACCGGTGAGTGTCTGGCCAGTCCCAGGCCATCCTGAGACCCCCACAGGGGCCTGGGCTGCTTTTCCTGAGGGCTGGCTGGGCCTGGCAGGAAGCCCCCGTGGGCCTATAGAGTGCCATGGGATCATGGCTCAGGTGGGGTGGCTTCTTGTGTTTAGTTCTGACTGACCATCCAGTTCTAAGAGTAGGTCTTATTCTCACACCTCCAACCCAGACCCACTTCCGGAAACAAGAGTCAAACTTCCTATAAACCCACTTCGCCTGCCTCTGCCCTCTAGCTTGCCCTGACAGGACCCCTGGGCATGAGCTAACTATGACGCATCAAACTTTGTTCTTGCCATCTGGGTTTGGAACAACTTTTAGACTTTCCTAGAAGCTCAGTGACCTCATGCTTGCCCTTGGCCAGCGTGAAGGCCATCAGGTTGCAACCGCTTTTGAAAACATCTGGCCGGGTGCTGTGGCGCATGCCTACAATCCCAGCACTCAGGAGGCTGAGGCAGGAGGATTGGAGGTGGAGGCCGGAGGCAGCCTGAGTACTTCTTAACTAAAAAAACCCTAAGGGCTAGGGGTGCAACTCGGTGGTGGAACATTGCCTAGGATGCACAAGGCCCTAGATTCGATCCTTGGTACCGCAAAAAAGTCATCTGGTTGCACATAATAGTGTACACCTGTAGTCCCAGCGACTGGGGAGGCTGAGGCAGGAAGATTGGGTCGGGGAGTTCGGGCCATCCTGTGCAACACAGCAAGACCTCATCTCGTAAACAAAAAAACCCCACAAAATTATCAGCATGAAGAAATGTTAAGTGGTGGTGGTGGTTGTTAGATCCCATCCAGTCGGTGTCCAACTCGTAGAGACCCTATGAGTCGCTATGAAACACTGGTGAACATGGTGAAAGCGCTGGTGAAACACTGTCAGTGCTTCTCTGCTATTCATGGGGTTTACAATGTTGGATTGTTTTTTGGGAGCCAGTTGCCGGGTCCTTCTCCCAACCCTACAGCACCTGGTGTTCCCAGGCGGTCTCCCATCCAAGTACTAACCAGACCCGACCCTGCTTAGCTTCCGAGATCTAAGGGGATCGGATGCCAAAGTGCCACCTCTGCAGGCCTTACATGCTTAAGATGATAGAAATGCTAATTACCCTGATTTGATCCTTCACACACTTTTGAAACACAAAGTCCCGTGTCCCCTCCAGCATTTGCCGAATACATCCTGATGGACCCCAGCCCAGACTACGCGCCGATCTTTGGGCTGATGCAGGAGAAGATCTACATCAGCAAGATAGTGGTGGAGTTCGTGCAGAGCAACCCCGAGGCGACCTATGAAGACCTGATCAATAAAATCGAGGTGAGTGGCTCGCGCTCTTCACGACGGGCTCCTACCTACCCGTACGTGCCCCAAATGCTGCCAGAAAACTTGAGTCCAGGGGGCCGTGGTGCACAGACCTATCATCCCAGCACTCGGAAGGCTGAGGCAGGAGGATTGTGAATTCCAGGCCAACCTGGGCTACACAGCAAGATCCTGTCTCTAAAGAAAACGCCACCAAAAAATCCAATCCACTTCCAGAATCGACAGAAACTCCCTTCTAGTTCTATCGGGAGAGTTTACTTAAATATTTATTTTATTTTTTTGTGGTACTGGAGGTTGAACCCAGGGCCTCGTGCCTGCGTGCTCTGCAAGTGCTGGACCACTGAGCTGCACCCCCAGCCCATCCTTTTACTTTTTGAGACAGGGTCTCACTAAGTGACCCAGACTGCCTCTGGTCTCAAACTTGTGATCCTCGTGCCACTGCCTCCTGTGTCACTGGGACTCAAAAATGGGCTAAGGGTGCCACCTAGTGGCAGAGCACTCAAAAAGCATGTGCAAGCTCCTGGGTTCACCCCTCAGAAGCACAATAGAAATTGAGTGTAATTGAGATGCACACCTGTCGCCCAGCACCTTAGGGAAGCTGAGGGCAGGAAGATCACAAACCTGAGGCCAGAGGCAGCCTGTGCCACTTAACGAGACCCTCTCAAAACTTAAAAACAACGAAAAGGGATTGTGGGTACAGCTCAGTGGCAGTGCGTGCGCCATGGTGCCCAGCTATAGGACAGTTTTCTCATATTAAACAGGGCTGGAGTATGGCTGGCTCAGCAGTAGAACACTTGCCTGGCACGCCTGTGTCCCTACGTTCTGTCAAATACAAGACATTAGAGAAACATCTGATCATTACTTTTCTGTTTTCTCCTCAAAGACCACCGTTCCTCCTGCCACCATCAACTTGAACTGCTTCACGGAGGACTCTCTCCTACGCCACGCCCAGTTCGTGGTGGGACAAGTGGAGAGTTATGACGCCGCCAAGGACACTGACGAGTCGCCCATCTTACTGACCCCCTGCATGAGGGACCTGGTCAAGCTGGCCGGGGTCACGCTGGGACAAAGGTAAGGCTGCCAGCCGGGGCCACCCGTGGGACCTGAGACCGGAGAGGGCAGATGCTCCCCGTGGCCGGTTCCCTGCATCACTCAGCACGTCTCTCCCAGGCGTGCGGAGAGACGTAAGACCATCAAGCAGTCTGGCAAGGAGAAGGACAGAGGACCCACGAAGGCCACCACCACCAAGCTGGTCTGCCAGATCTTCGACAGGTTCTTCGCGGAGCAGATCGAAAAGGACGACCAGGAGGACAAGGAAAACACCTACAAACGCCGGCGGTGCGGCGTCTGCGAGGTAGCGTCGCCTGGCCGCTTGCTTCGCTCACCGATCACGTGCGTTCCCTAAAACACAAGTAGGCAGGGAGAGTTCATGGTCTGGGAGGAGCCTGCGTGGCCCACAGGACAAACATGGATGGCCCGGAAGCTGGAAGAGCCACGTTCAGGTGCTGCCCTGTGTTGATGCCACTATTAAACTGCAGAGCGTGGCTTCTGGGGGCATTCTCTCAGCCTCCGCGTCCCCACGGGTGTCTTGTTCTTCTGTGGGGACTGACCCACAGAGGCGCAGTGTACTCCAAAAGGGAGCAGATCCTCCCAGCAGCCACCCTATCTCAAAACATCCCTGTGATGTAAGTGGTCCAGCTTAGATTTGAGGTCTTAAAAGACCTCTGACTTCTTTTTTTGTACTGGGGATGCTGAACCCAGGGCTTTGCACATTCTGCAAGTGCTCCACCCCCGCACCCACATCTCCCCTTTTTACAAAACTTTTTATCTTGAGACAGGGTCTCAATCAGTTATGCAGACTGCTTCTGGCCTCGAACTTGGCGATCCTCCTGCCTCAGCCTCCCGAGTCAGTGGAGTGATAGGCATGCCCCACCCCCCCTGGCTGTCTGTGAATTTCTTGGATGTGGTTTTGGTTGAAATGAAGTCTCTGTGTGTAACGCAGACTGGCCTCAAAACTCCCAATCCTCCTGCCTCAGCTTCACTGAAGAGTCTTCAGGAGGGTCTGTATACAGCTCGAGTTGCTTTGGGCCTGCGTGCTTGACTTTGACCTAGAAAACTTACCACCCAGGGTCTTAACTGCTTGGTCCTCTGGGCAGCGCTGGTTCAATTTCCCACACCCTCCCCCTGGGTTCTGAGTGTTTTGCCAATCCTGAGAGGAGGAAGGGTGGATTTCTAACTGTCTCTTGTCATTCTTCTCATGGCGTTGAACACACGCATTTTAAAAATCATTATACTTCGCCTGGTGGGGTGGGCCCTGCCTGCAATCCCAGCAGCTCAGGAAGTGGATGCAGGAGGACCCCCAGTGTGAGACCAGAGGCAGCCTGTAGAACTTAGCCCGAGCCTGAGGATGAAAAATGGGCTGAGGGTGCCACCTAGTGGCAGAGCACTTGAAAAGCATGCGCGAGCTCCTGGGTTCACCCCTCAGAAGCACAATAGAAATTGAGTATAATTGAGATGCACCCCTGTCATCCAGCACCTCGGGGAAGCTGAGGGCAGGAAGATCACAAACCTGAGGCCAGAGGCAGCCTGTGCCACTTAACGAGACCCTCTCAAAACTTAACAACAAAAAGGGATTGTGGGTACAGCTCAGTGGCAGAGCACTTGCCTCGCCTACATAAGGCCCTGGGTTCCACCCCCTAGTTCTGCAAATAACAGATGAACAACAACAACAAAAAACCTATGAAATGATAATTGGCCAAAACCTGCTGGCTGCTCATGACCCCCGACTCATCTTTTCGATGACATTTTTTAGGTCTGCCAACAGCCAGAGTGCGGCGATTGCAAAGCCTGTAAGGACATGGTTAAATTTGGTGGCACCGGGCGCAGCAAGCAGGCTTGCCTGTCGAGGAGGTAGGTCGGGCCCCCTCCTCCCCGGAGCTGAGGGAGAGGCCAGCGGGCGGAAGTCCATCCCCAGGCCGGTCCCTGCGCCCTGCCCTCCACAGCCCACTTGGGGACCTTGCAGGTGTCCCAATATGGCCATGAAGGAGGCCGAGGACGACGATGACTTCCCAGAGGTGGACTTAGAGGTGCCATCGCCCAAAAAGATGCACCAAGGGAAGAAGAAGAAACAGAACAAGGACCGCATCTCGTGGATCGGCGATGCCATCAAGGTACGCCTCGGAGGGCTCGCGGTTGGTTTCCTGCCACGCTTCTGAGCCCGAGGGCCAAAAAAAAAAAAAAAAAATCCTGCCCATTTGCCTCTTCAGAGGAGCAGGACTGGCCGAGAGGCAGAGCATCAGAAAGGGGTTTTGTAGCCGGGCGTGGTAGTGCTTGCCTGTGATCTTTAACTTGGGAGGCAGAGGCAGGAGGATTGCAAGCTTGAGGCCATAGGCAGCCTGCATAACTTAGCAAGACCCTGTCTCAAAATATAAAGTAAAAAATGGGCTGAGTGCTTGCAAAACATGCATGAGGCCCTGAGTTCAACTCCCCAGTACTGGGGGGGGGGGGAACACTGTCTAAAAACCTGTGCCTCCCATCAGCTTCAGTTTTGCTGATAGCCTCAAAAGAGGAAATGGGGGTTTGATAATTCTAGGGCTGCCTGGCGGTCAGGTTTTGCAGAGAGCCCTCCCGCTCTCTGGCCCGGGAATAGGCATTTTAAGGGCAGTAGCTAATCACCTCTGAGGTTATCAGCCTGCCCGGGAGTCAGGCCAGTCCCCCACTGGTGTTGCCTCTCTGCTGTCCCTACACCGCCACGTGGCTCCCTACAGCATGGCTCGGGACTCCTACCTGCTAGGGGTAGCTCTAGACCCCCAGCGCTGCTCAGCCCCTGTGGGGAGATGGATGCTTGTCCTTTCCAGCAGCAGGGAGGGCTGGAAGGGCATGTTGAGGCAGCGACCTCTGAGCTGAGACCAAGATGGCGAGTTAGGAGTCGGGCGCACTCGGGTCTGAGAAGGGACCCCCCTGGTGTGCCGCCACCCTGCCTCTTTGAAGACGGCAGAGCCTGTGCAGATGGAGTGGACTGAGCGAGGGGCTGATGGGCTGGAACAGAGTCAGGTCAGACCGCGTGGCCTTGGAGACCACAGTGAGGGCTCAGTCCGGGGCTGCTACACCTGAATACTGGAGCCTGGGTCGCTGCTGATGCTGCCTGCAAAGCTGAGATGGGACAGGAGTTCCCTGGGTACCCATGACCGGCCACGAGAGGTGGTGTTCGCTTTAGTAAGCAGGCTGGTACAGCTCGTGACAGCCTAATAAAATCATGACGACGCAGGGTTTTATATATCTATGTTGAGGTATAGTCCTGCAGTGTGGCCCAGGCTGGCCTCGAACTCCAGCTCCTCCTGCCTCAGCCTCCCAAGTGCTGAGATTATAAGCGTGCAACACCGTACCCTGCTAACTTTTTTTGTTTTTGAAGGGGTTTGGGGCTGGAATCCAGGGTGTGCTGAGCATTCTCCCACGGAGCCCCCAGCTCTAGGTCGTGCTTTCCCGTAAAGTCACAGAGGCGGCCTTCACCTGAGCCTCCTCTCTCGTTTGCAGATCGACGGGAAGAAGACTTACTATCAGAAAGTGTGCATCGACACGGAGACCCTGGAGGTGGGCGACTGCGTCTCCGTCATCCCAGACGATTCCTCCAAGCCGCTGTACCTCGCCAGGTGCCTACCGTTCCCTTAGCTCCCCTTCAGCGCCCCTTCTTCCTCCCGAATAACTAGCAGATGCCCGTGGGGCCACGATAACCCCCCTGCCCTACCCACGTAGACGGAGTCGGGGTTCTGCGGGTCACGGGAGACCTCTCTCCCCACCCCGCCTCACCACTGCAGGGTCACAGGGCTGTGGGAGGACGCCACCAACGGGCAGATGTTCCATGCGCACTGGTTCTGCGCCGGGACGGACACGGTGCTCGGGGCCACGTCGGACCCGCGGGAGCTGTTCCTGGTGGACGAGTGCGAGGACATGCAGCTCTCGTACATCCACAGCAAAGTCAAGGTCATTTACAAAGCGCCCTCGCAGACCTGGGCCATGGAGGTGAGTGCCCCGCGCCCCGCCCCCCGCCACGCCCCCGCCATGCCCCTGCCTCGCCCCGCCCCCGGCCGC